>SNQJ01S0001989.1:84087-112489 GCA_010110895.2 Picea sitchensis | reverse complement strand
TCTCCTCCTCCCATGAGCAAAACTCTCCATGAACAATGTGCCCTCCTTAGACTCCTTTGCCCCTCTTTAGGCAAGAATAGGAAACCTAGAGATCAAGGGTTGAGATTCAATCTAATGAAAGGTTGAGATCTCCCCATGCATCCTTAAATCATAACCCACTTTTGGTTTAAGTTTCCTAAGTCTACTTATGTCTCCAAAATCACCACAAAGTGATTTAATACTCACTTTTGCCAAAAGTGACCAAAATTCACTTTATCCAAAGTCAAAGTGAAAATAGACAAAAGTACTAGGTACAAAGTGTCAAATCCTTCCCTCATGTGCTAAGGAGGACAAAAGCACATGGGGAACACCTCCCAAGGTACAAATCTCAACAGTTGTCAATATTTTCTTTTTCAGACCCTCGACGATATTTTCGCCGACAGGATGTCGGCTGCACTGTGTGTAACCAACTTCCCAAAGGATGGGATGCTTTTCGAGGAACATGCCTCAAGCATAAACACCGTACCTTCTTTTAAGCCATATTCCTAAGTCAACTAAACTCCAAGCTGGCCGCTCCTCTTCTTTGTAACATGTTCCTTCAAAGATGCCATAACTGCTTTCAAAACAACCCTTAGATGATGGGTGTTTTCTCCAAGAATGATCTTCGACCAAGTGTAAGAAAATGCCTTGGATGCCTAAAAGAAGAAAGAATAGAGTGCTGATCTTGGACTCTGTGCAATGCCTTGTTTATTAACTGCTTTCCAGATCTGGTTATAAGAACGTTGGAGCACTCTTCATTAATCAGGCCTGTTTGACCATGTCAAATTTACCTTGATAAAGTGATGATAGGGTGATCTTATCTAGTTCAATTCTTACTACAGCAGCTGAAGTAAATGGTCACTCTTGCTGGTTAGGGTTCAGACTTTCTTGGAAGAAGCATGGTTGTAGTGACTTAGCTTCATCCAGATTGAGGGCAATGCACAGGCTAAAGGGTTGTCAACACAGGAGCCACAGTAAAACACAAGTCTCAAATGCTGGATAAGACAACAACTAATATTGCTGTTGCACACACTTCAGATTGATCACTGATCACAACAAATATCAAATTTTTGCAGGGTATACCTCCCAAAACCCTGAGTTACCTTCAGTCACATATATATGCAAGAAACTTTGCTGTCAATCTCCAACCTACCAATTTATTGCTGAATATTTTGAGTCCAATCGAACCATATTGCCATTGATGTTATCCTCCATAAGCTGCTGATCTGATCTTCGTGTAGATTGTCCAAGCTTGTAGATCTGAAAACTATGACAAGCACCCCGTTTCCTAGGAATTTGATATAAGGACAGCAAATCTCAACAAGTGTAATACTGCCTCCTTTCTGGTGGCCCTTTTAAATGGTCAAACAAGGTCTAAACTGGTGCATTTAAACTCTGAAATATCTGCCCAGGCTTGCTGCCCCTTATGGATCTGGTACATTGAACCTTAAGATGCTTGCTGAAAATTATGATATGGAAACTAGTATTGGAGGGTTTAATTTGCTAGACATCAAGTCAACATAAAGGTGCTGTTTATTAGCTGAATTATTTCCCAATCAGCAACTAGATATGATAGAAGAAAGGTAATAATAGCAGAAATACAACAACAAATAAGACAAAAATGGAAGACTCCTCACATTGCTTATTCCTAGAAGAGTAATGTTCTCATTACTAGGACTTTATGTTAGAGTGAAAGCAAGAAGTTCCGATATCAAATTAACAACAAATAAATAGCATACATAAAAGCTACACTATAAAACAAGAATACCTCATCCTTCATTAATCTTCAAGGTTTGATACACAAGGGAAGCTCAACATCATCATCTCCAAGCTCCTACAATCTCCTTCACTCCTCACATTGCTTCACTCTCTAACACCAAATTGCCAATTACCCTTGAAATGGAGAGAAACTCCTCTTTATATAGAGTGAGTTAAGTCTCTCTCTTACAATAAAATACATTATCTTTCTAACTAATTCCATGAAAAGTCAATAAATTGCAAAATATTGGAGTAGTTAGATCCATGGTTGACAATATCAAGGTATGTGGATGCTATTCTCTTCAAGAGAGGTCGCCCTCATCCAAAAATAGGAAGTAATATGCAACAGAAACCTCCAAGAGATGATGCACCATCCAGAAATAAGCATACATGTTCATGTTGATTTAATTAGTTGGTGACTATTGGGAGGTTGGTCTATGGTTTTAATTTAGTATTAACCTTTGTGCACACATGCTGAGGTTGATTTAAGTATTTAGTGGTTAAATTAATCCATTTTATCCTTGGAGGTTAATAGCTTGAGTGCCCTACTTCATTTGGTAGCTGTTCACACTTGGAGGGGTTATTTGGAGGTTATTTGCAGCTTTATTATGGTGCTCTCCTCTATTAGGCACAATTTCCAAGGATTACATGATTATTTTATTGTTGGAGAGATGGCACATTCTCCTAGGGTGCACTTTCTCTTGTGTACATAGTTTGGTGGAGGATGAGGATTCTATTACTTTTTGGGTGATTGAGGTAGTTACATGGCACAATTTTCTAGAGCGCACCTCTTTTAGGTGCTCATCTTTATTGCATGAATATTTCTACTACACTAATCATCTTTTGAACCTCATTGGAGAGCACCCTCACCTCTATGACTTGGCACACATATTATCTTATTGGAGGTGGATATGGAGGATTTTATTGGGAGGCGTGTGACATGATTGGAGGGCCACACGTGTGGCCCATTGTATGCATTTACTTGGTCATCTTACTATATTTGGGAATATCCTTGGAGGGCGAACTTGTAGAGACACTTCTTGCTATTTTTGGAGGTGTATATTTTATTATTTCATGTAGTTTTGGATTGTTCAAAACCCTATATTTCCCTTATCTCCTTGGATTTGTCTTGTTGTAGATTATCCACTTGCGGTTTTGGGGTTTGATTACATTTCTTGTGGAGCGCTCCATCTACTTGGTATCTTGCACATTCATCTATGGAGTTGGTTGCCTTGGGATTCACACATGAATTGGTTACATGCATTTTGTGAAGCACTTGCTATTTTTGGAGGTTGGTTATGGAGCATTTTTCTAGGAGGGTTATTTTATTGATATTTATCTCATGCATCTTGCAGGGTACACTTTGTGAGCTTTTCTAGGTGGACCCTTGGACACATCCTCCTAGGTTGAAGCTATTTTATTATATTATTTTATGCATCCATATTGGAGGGTGAATTCTTTGTCGATCCCTTGCATGTTGACCTAGTTCTCATGCCTATTTTTAGTTGTATGCTCTCTTGGTGACTCTTGATGTAACTTCTTTTCTATTTTTGGAGGAGGGTGAACTCTTATGGAGAGTATTTTGTCCATGTGTTGTGACATGGTCAACCATGGATTGAGGAGGGATCTAACTACAAATTTATAATATTTGTTCGACTTGTCATGGAGTTAGTTAGCAAAAAATACATGTTTATTGTATGAGAGAAGAGACTCATTCTATAAAGAGGAGCTTTCTCTCCATTTTAATGGTTGTTGAGACTTTGGGGATTGAGGAGCTCTCCCCTTGGATTTCATTTGTACATCATATGCTTGGAGCTTGAATGGAGCATTGGAGGTATAATTTCATTTTATGTGAGACTTTTATTGTGCACTCTATTTTCATATGCTTATATTTGTATTTTGAAACACTTGTACCATGTTGTGATTTCCTTGTAATGAACCATGCTTCATTTGGATAGAGTAATGTGTGGTTTCAATCCCTCTTATTGCTATTGTTGTTATGTTAACCTACCATTCAATAAACCTAATTTTTTCCAGATTGGCATAACCACACTTTCATGACAATGCTCAAGTATGGCACCTCTAGCCTTCCAATATATTTTTCTGCTATAAAAATCAGCAAGCTAAGGATGATTTGTGGCACGTATAGCAGCCCTTATTGCCTTACATCTTCATGCACTCAGCGTCTTTGATCTATGCTACCTTGACTCCATTTGCCCAGGGTGTGATTAAGCACTTGATCTTGGGGTTTTTCTTCATATTCCTTTCTGACACCACTCGTTATTCCACTTTTGCTACAACCACTTGTTTTATTTAGTATTACTCTTCACTAAATCACCTTGTGCCTCCACTCTATAGCCTTAGCAATCCTACTTTTTAGGAAAGCTCACTTGAGTTGGAGAAGACCCAACCAAAAGTGAGAGGAAGAGCTATTGTGGGTAGCATTCCTGAGTTACACAGACTAGCCCCTTGATGCTTGGGACTTTACATCATTTGGGGGTGCTAGATTTTGTTGAAATAGGCTTATCACAAATCAATTTGTAACCATCAACATGCTTCTACTTAAAGGCCTTGTCTTTGTTTAGTATCCAATTCCACTAGGCTCTAAGATATTGCAAGCCTAGCTTTATGAGTAGAGAGTCGGTGATAGTTTCTTTGGTTAATCCAAATGCCAACTTGTTTGGGTTTTCTATTCAAAAATTGAATTTCAGCTTCGACTAATACATTTATTCTTGATTAGGGGCATCAAAATATGTCTCAGATATAGTTGATGCATCTTTGAAAAGAATCTCAAGGTCAAGAACCATGTTGGTTTGGTTAGAACATTACCTTCATGCAACAAAACTAGAGATCACCACATGGAATGGTCATTGAAGTATAGATTATATAAGGACTTGGCCTTTCAAATGGAGAAGGGGTTTAACCGCCTCCTAATCCTTCTAGATACTTTTGGCAACAAAAACTCCYTTCACCTACACAAACTAGAGTGGGAATGAGATTTCTTGACCAGGGAAGCTGCTAAGTGAGTGTAGTTCCTTAGAACAACCTTCCAGGATTCATTTCCTTCCAATGCCTTGATGACCCATTTGGTATAAAGAGCCTACTCTTCCGCATGAATCTTATCAATTCTCACTCTTCATCAATCCTTAAGTGTGCAACACAGGTTCTAGTTTACTCAATGGAATCCTTTTCCCTTGTTACAACAAAATCTAGCACCTCGACATGATGTAAAGTCCTAAGCATCAAGGGGCTACTTTGTGCAACTCAAGAAGGCTATCCATTGTCACCTTAGTAGCTCTTCTTCTCTCTTTTGGTCGGATCTACTCCAACTCAAGGGGGGCTTCCCTAAAAGGTAGGATTTAGGCTATAGAGTGGAGGCACAAGGTGATTTAATGAAGAGTTAGTTTAAACAAAATAGGTGGTAGTACTATAATGGATTAGTGAGTGGTGTGAGAAGGGAAAGATGAAGGAAATACCCAAGACCAAGTGCCTAATCACACCTTGGGAAAATTGTTGGGATCCTCCCTATTGACAAGTATCGGGATTCTCCCTATGGGTGTAATGGGGGGCTGAAGGGCCATTAGTAGAGTAATAACAGTGGAGGCCATTCTTGTAAGGTGGACTAGGTCCACTATTATTTTTATTATTAAATAAGGCTGACTAGGGTAGTTAGTATAGAATAAACATAATGGGACCTCATTAAAGAAGGTCCACTAGGTAATTAGGAGGTTGTTATGATTAGGGTTTTCTTGTTAGTAATAAATAAGGATGGAGTCCTCTTCATGAGGGGTGTGGAGTTAATTGTATTTGGAACTTGGCTCATTGAGAGGTCACCCTACCTTAAGAGGCAAGTGAATAGGAGTGGGTTCCTTCCATAAAAGGATCAGTTGTAAGGTGGTACCCTACCTTAAGGGTTTTTGATATTAATAAAGTGTGGACCATTCTTGATTTCTCTTTTGTGATTCAATTTCTTGGGTCGAGGATCATAACACAAATGGAGTCAAGGGATCATAGCTCAAAGAGGGAAAGTGCATGAAAATGTAAGGCAATAGGGGCTGCTATGCATGCCGCAAATTAGCCTTAGCTTGCTGATTTCTATTGCAGAAATTTATCGTTGGAATGCTAGGTGTGCTATTCAAAATGTTGGTGTGAAGTTTATGCCATATCGATGATAACAATGACATGGTTTATTAGCTGTAGCTAGATACAACAACAATAATAGTAAAAGGGGTTAAATCCTCATATTACATTATCCGAGCGAATCATGGTTCATTACAGGGCCTTCACATCAAGAATACAAGGCTTTTCTATAATGAAATCAACACATGAAAAGTAACTTACACAAAAGAAGCCTCACATAAAAAAATTGATATACCTCCAATATTCCATTAGGCCCAAAACATGTGAAGTACAAATGAAGTCCAAGGAGAGAGCTCCTCAATTCCTAAAATCCCAACCACCATTACAATGGAGAGAGAGCTCCTCTTTATAAAGTGAGTCTCTTCACTCATACAATAAGATATTATTATCCCTCTTCCTAACTCCATGACAAGTAAAAGAAATAGTAAAATATTGTAGTTAGATCTCTCCTCAATCCATAGTTGACCATGTCACATCATATGGACAAACTCAAGGACAACTCGCTCGATGTCTCTTCACTCATACAATAAGATATTATTATCCCTCTTCCTGACTCCATGACAAGTAAAACAAATAGTAAAATATTGTAGTTAGATCTCTCCTCAATCCATAGTTGACCATGTCACATCATATGGACAAACTCAAGGACAACTTGCCCCATCTAAAAATAGTAGTGAAATAACAATATAATGTTCATGAGAGGGATTGTATCATAGTTATCAGAACTAGATTGGTCGACCACAAAAATGTGGACTAGAAAAAAATTGCACAAAAAAATCGATCAACCAAAAACTACATAAAATATTCAAATTTTGAAAAAAAAACATATATATTCATGTGCATCCATACGAATCCAAACCATTTCGACACAAATATGCAAAGTTTCTCATTTATATAGTAAGAGTGCATATAACCAAAATAACACCGAATACAATACATATCTGAACAAAATACATCAACAAAGAGGCTCTAAATGGCCTCTAGAGTAAAAAAATAAGCATAGTATGATACTAGATACTACTAATCATAAAAATCCTCATTAGAATCCTCATCCTCATTCTCAATATGAATAGACCCTACAAAGGGATTCCTGGTTGATTCCCCTGGCCCTGAAGGTATTCGTATCTTTGGCTGTGGAAGTGGGTCCAAGTCCATCCAAGAAAGGTCTTTGTTGTGACATGCTGGTGCCTGACTCTCCACAACCCTAGGGTTAGGTAACATGCCTCCCTTCTATTAAACAATTGTTATTTAAAAAAAAAATTGAATTTAGTGGGTCCTTGACGTGTCGTACAAAACCTATCGGTTTGGTGAAAAAGGTTGGTTCGGTACCAAACCAGCCAAAACCCGTTCGAGAGGGCGACTTGAACTGGCTTTGCCCCAAAACCCATCCTACCGACAAATTCCACTGGTTCCAAACGGTTTCGATAACATTGGGGTGTACCACTGAACAGAGGCACCAAACCAAGTCAAATGCCAAGCATCCACATGGAATGTGCCCCCCAAGAATGCATGCATGCAAGATATTATAAAATAGGTCTCCACATAGGAGGATGTGCTCCAAGGTCCACCTAGGAGAACTCACTAAGTGCGCCCTCCAAGATGCATGAGAGAATAAACAATACAATTATCCTCCTAGGAGAATGTTCCACAACAACCTCCTCCAAAAATAGCATGAGGTGCATGAGATGCATGTAACCAATCCACATGTGTGAATCTCAAGGCAATCAACTCAATGGATGAATGTGCAAGATCCCAAGTAGATGGAGCACTCAAAATGTAGTCAAAACCCCAAAATAGTAAGTGGACCATATTCGCAAGATAAATCCAAGGAGATAAGGGCGAATTAGAGTAAATGGTAAATGGTATTATTAAATATGACCAAGGACCAAACCAAACTATGGCTGCGATATGAGAGTGACGGAAACAATGGGGGGCTATAATTCCACAAGACAACGGGATAAAGGGGGATCCAAAGCGAAACCCATGCCATTTTGCTTTTGAGTTAATGTGCCCTTACCATATAATCCTCCCTTTGATTTATTAGACACTCAATCATTGAATTCATGTAAGAGGGTGGGTGTGAGAAGTCACATCCCATAGTTATTAGGAGCATGGGGCTGAAGTACAATCAACATTGGGGAGTGTGAGTCAACATGCATGGGAGAAAAGGAAATTTGAATGGAAAAAGAGAGGACAGTTTTTACCTGCTGATTTTTGGGTAGCAACAGAAGAGTTGAGTACTAGGAAAAGCACTAGCCATGCTGTGCTTGATGGAAATCATTATTGGGTTATGTTTATGTTGGAATTGTGGCCGGTGTGCTTGTCAAAATGGGCTGTGTGCCATTGAAGCATTTGTTGTTGAGGAAACGGCTGAAGAGCCTTGTGCAGGCTGATGTGAACACTCCTGGAGCAATTGAGAGTACCTGGAGTCCCCAATTGTGCGATTCCTAGCCAACTGAGTGCATTGGAGCCCTGGATGGAAGTGGGAAGGCTCGAGGGACTGCATGTAGTGAAGAGGGATCCCATTCCTTAGGTTTTTCAGGTTGTGGGGAAGAGAGATGGTGGATCAAAATTGTTGTTGGAGTAGAACCTGGGTTTTGGGCTGGTGATTGTAGAGAGTGGACAACTAGGAGGGCCAGATCTCCTTGTGGTCTCATAGCCTCAGCTCGGGGGTGGCTTGTTGTTCAGAGAAAATGAACAAGCCTATGGCTGGAAGGAACGTCCTTCGTACGCAACCAGTTGGTTACTTTATAAACATAGGAGTTTTCTGATATTCTCTATGATGTTAATTCTGATGTGTAAATGGTTTTATATGAATGCTGTGTGTTTGCTGTTTTGCTTGAATAATTGCATTCATGTTTTAAAAAAAGCTGTTAGATGCATGTTAAATTATGGGTCTGCTGCCCCTTGGTTCATTTTATATGTATGGGGCATTTTAAATTTTGTTTTTAGCAGGGAGGTATGTTACACAAAGGCTTTTGAGCAAGTCTTTGCTGCTAAATTAAAGGGTAAAGACAAATGGGCCAAGAAGACATGACAGAGTAGCGGTGAGGATGTCACCAAGGATCAAAAGACCATCAAATTCCATTATTGTGGCAAGGAGGGCCATATGAAGAAGCACTGCAGAAAGAGGATGGCTGACCAAAAAACCTATTAGGGAGGGCCTCAACAACGGGCTCATGTCGCAGAGTGTACATAGGAGTCAATCTTCTATGCATTTATGGTTGTGACAAAAGTAGATCAGCCCAAGTCATCTGCTTGGTTGATTGATTTAGGTGCATCACATCATTTCACCAACAAGAAGGACTAGTTGACAGAGTACATGTCTTCTTCTAACGATTTAGTGATCTTCGGTGGTGGTGAGGAGTATACAATCGATGGTAAAGGAAATGTGCAAATTTCCTTTGGAGGAAAAATGTAATCTTCCTCAATGTATAGTACGTACTAGGTATGGAGTTTAATCTGCCTTYGGTTAGTCAGATTATGCGATAACCCCCAACTAGATGTCAACTTTAGCAATCACAGGTGCTACATAGTTGACAAGGAGATCGAGAAGACTGTTGTTCTTAGTGTTGAGGACCACAAATTGTTCAGATTGGTGGATATTGGACATGTTAGAGAGCATGCACTAGCAACCAAGAGTGCATCATATATCATAACACTATGGCCTTAGAAGTATGTGCACCTCAGCTTGACCTACCTTTCTTAGTTGGCACAAGAGAATTTGGTAGATGGACTTCCAGACATTCAACAATAGATATAGGGAGATTGTAGAGTTTGCCAGGCAGGGAAGCAACACAGAGCACCATTGGATGAAGGACAAGTGTGGAGAGCATAGAGAGTCTTTCAACTGGTTCATGTGGACATTTGTAGACCAGTGAACATGACATCAATCACCGATGTTAGGTATTTCCTTCTGTTTGTTGATGATTATAGTAGGAAAATGTGGGTGTATTTTTTGAAACTAAAATTTGAAGTGTTTAATGAATTTCAAAAGTTCAAAGCCTTAGTAGAAAAAGAGTCAGGTTGTCACATTACCTCTCTTAGGTTTGATAATGGTGGCGAATTCTATTACAAAGAATTAAATATTTTTTATGCTAAACATGGGATCAAAAGACAATTCGCTACACCTTACAGTCCAAAAGAGAATGGAGTGGTTGAAAGGTGCAACCGCACTGTCACAGAGGATTGCCAGGTGTATGTTGCAGAACAAGTGTGTTCCAAACAGGTTTTGGGCTGAGGCAATGTTCACAATAATATACTTGCTTAATAGATCTGCAATGATGGCGGTGAAGTAGAAGACTCCAGAGGAAGCATGGTTTGGAAGAAATCCCAAAGTCATCCATCTTAAAGTCTTTGGTTCTACTTCCTACACTTGGATTCCAGATGAAAAGCAAACCAAGGTAGATGCACGAAGCAAAAAGATGATGATCCAAGGTACAACGACAATCATAAAGCCTACAGGTTGGTTGATATTGACACCAATAAGGTGAGCTTTAGTAGATATGTTGTTGATGAGGGAGTTAGACCTTTCCACACTTCTCCTGAATTCAAAATTACTGAGTAGCCAGTGGTGGATAAGGATTCAAGGGTCAAGCTTCAGGTAGCTTCACCTTGGGGGGGGGGGGATTCTGAGCATGAGGAGTCTTCTAGGTTGGTAATTTCTAAGGCAGATAGCTTGAATAAGCATTCAAATGACATGGATATAGGCGAGAATGAAGAGAATCCAAAGAAGAGACGCAAGTGGTGCCACAACACCATTGGAGATGTTCAAGAGGAAAGAGAAAACAAAAACCAAACATGGTCAAATTTGCTCTGATAGCCGATGTTCAGGAAATCTATGAGCCACCATTGTTTGAGGAGGTGAAAATGAACCTAAATGGGAAAAGGTCGTGGTAGCCGAACATGAGAGTTTGATGGAAAATAAGACTTGGGACCTTACAGTTCTTCCACCAGGGAAGAAACCTAATGGTTGCAAATAGGTGTAAAAGGTCAAGTACAAGGAAGATGGTACACTCGACAAGTACAAATCATGGTTGGATGTAAAAGGCTTCTCTCAACAAGAAGGCATTGACTATGATGAGACCTTTGCTCCTACAACACCATCTGACTTGTTCTAGCCATGGAAACACAATTTGGCTGGAGGGTCCATCAGATGGATGTGAAGAGTGCCTTCCTAAATGGAGATTTGCAGGAAGAGGTCTACGTGTATCAACCACAGGGTTTTCAGGTTTTAAGGAAGGAGCATCTAGTTTGTAGGCTGAAGAAGGCTTTATATGGTCTAAAGCAGACATCCAGGGCATGATACATTAAGACTGACAGACACTTGGATGAACAAGGGTTCCGACAGAGGCCTTTGGATTCCAATATGTATGCCAAAATTGTTGGTAGTGATATCATCCTCTGGTCATATATGTATATGATATCATTATTACACGTAGTGAGGAAAGTGCTATAGACCAAATCAAATCCAATATGAGCAAAACTTTTGACATCACTGATCTAGGCCTCCTACATTGCTGTTTAAGTGTAGAAGTTTGGGAAACATGTAGCAACATTTTTGTCTCACAAACAAAATATGCCAGGAGTTTGCTTGAGAGGTTTAGAATGAAAGATTGCAAAATCTCCTCTACACTTGTGGAGAAAGGGCTGAAACTTTTAGCCAAGACTGACTCTAAGGTAGCTAATGAGTCAGTATACAAGCAACTAGTGGGTATCTTGATATATCTTACAATGCCAAAGGTAGAGCACTGGATTGTCGCAAAGCGAGTGTTGAGATATGTGAAAGGGACACTTGACTTTGGCATTTTGTACAACAGATGCAAAGTTCCTCAATTGTGTGGGTATGCAGATTCAGATTGGGTAGGTTCTGTTGATGATAGAAAATCCTCTTCTGGATATGTTTTCAGCCTTGGCACGGGTGCAGTCACATGGACCAACAAGAAGTAGCACGCAATAGCCTTTTCATTAGCATAAGCAGAATATTGAGGAGCAGTGAAAGGAGCATGTGAGGTAGTTTGGCTCAAGAGGATGCTTTCAGATATGCTGATGCAGTGAACAGAGCCAACACCACTATTATGTGACAATCAAGGGGTGATCAAATTGTCAAAAATCCATCCTTCCATGAGCGTATCAAACATGTTAATGCACATTGCTACTTCATCAAACATCTTGTAGAGGATGGATCTATCGAGCTGCAGTACTGTCCCACAGAGGACGAAACTGCGAACATTGTCACCATGTCTTTGGGTTTTGAAAAATATGTAAAATTTCGGAATAAGCTTGGCGTAGTTAGTAGATTGACCATTAAGGGAGCGTGTTAAAGTAAATATTAGTTTATAATGGTTAATTAGATCTTAGACTTGGACATTAATAAAGTCAATTTGACTTTAATTTATTTTATGCTATTATGTCTTATTTCACTTATTGTGTTTCTCGGTCTATCCCACATTCATAAAGTGGATTGACTTGACTTGCTTGTAATCCTATATAAGAAAGATTTTGCTTTCTCATTATGATATACAATATGGAGAACTCTTTCGAGTTATCTTGGTTTCTTTATGTGCTCGATTTTTGTAATAGAAATGTCCAACCAACCCAAGAGAGTGCGCCCTAGAGAAGTGTGCCAACCTCTCCAAGAAACAAATAAAATAATGCATGCCTTGAAAATAGTCCCCAAAAAGAGGGGCACACTGCTAGAAAGCCTTATCCAACTCTAAATAACCGCTCCAAGTGTGAAAAGGAAGCCAAAGGAGGGCACCCAAGCTGTTAACCTTAATATAAATAAAATAGATTAATTTAACTATTGAATAGTTAAATCAACCTCAACTTGTGTACACAAAGATTAATGCTGAAATAAAACCATAGTCCCCCTCCAATTTTCATATTTATTAATGTCCACAAATGACCAAGTAATATCTCATTGGAACTAGAGATCACTGTTAGTGGCCACTAAATAGTGGGAGTATTTAGAACACTCCTAGAGTTAAATTGTTATCAAAATACAAGAGATATAAATGAAAATAAAAGAAAGAGAAGAACAGGAGATAGGAAAACCATACGAGTTTTGAAGCCCTAGCTCAACATCAACATTGTAAGTGGAAATAAAAGTAGAGGAAGAGGAGGGAGAAGAGGAATCCTTGTCCTCATCGATGACTCTGAAGGAACTGATGCATAGCTTAATGATGTCATTTGGTGTGTGCTTGGGGTTGGGGGGTCCTAGTTGTATGATCATAGGAAGAGCTTTGGAGAGAGAAGAGAAGAGAGAGGGAAAAGAAGACCTGTCTATCTTAACATTGACATTAATTTTTCACTGGAGAAATTATAATATTCATCCTTAGTGTTGCTGCATTAGTACTTGTTACCAACCAATCTAGCACTTGTGCAAGGCTTTCACAAGATGCAAGACAAGTGTAACATATGGAAATACTTGTGACTATCACCTTAACAATTACTTCCCTTGTTTTAGTGAAGGATTGAAATCCAATACAAGGGAGGCTTCCCTAGCAACCTCTAGGAATCCTATAGCGAGATCGGATCAAGTCTATGGCCTCCTATCTTGGTTACCCATTCTACCACGACTTAGATCAAGATTTCAAGATAAACATAAGGTGGTTAAGTAAAGCAATTCCAGATTTGTGTGTGAGGTGTTTCAAGACAATAGATTATAATTACTAAATCAAACAAGTTAAATAAATGCCCCAAAACACTCCAATTCAAAAGAAAAGCTATGGCTGTTATAAAACTTGTACAAAAGATGACTACTTCAGCATATAACAAGTTATAAGAGCAGAAATACAACAGCCCTTAAAACTAGTAAATAGGCAAGGAAAGAGGGCTGAAATGCAAGCTAAAACTAGGGTTTCAAATAACAAATGCTTGCTGAAATGTGAATGGCATGAAACAACCTTAAAATATGCAAGACGTCAAGCTCAAGTTGGCTGAAAATTATGACAATTATGCAAAAAGTGATGTCAAGGAATACTTTAAGGTTAAGAATGCCACAAACCGTAGATGTTAGGCTACAAATGTTTGAAAATTGAAGAGGGATTGTAGTAAAACCTAAATCTACCATAAGACATCAAAGGAGAAGAGGGATTAGGGTTTAAGATCACTTTGAAGGAGAAAAGATTAGTGTCGTCTAGCTTCCTTGGGAATATGGAGTTGAAAATGCAAATTCTATGGAGAACAGAGGCAAGAGAAAGACTCAAGAACCAAACCCTAGGGTAGTCCGGTATAAACTCTAGGTATTGATCCTTTAGGAAAGCAACATAAGGTAGTCCACTACAAACCCTAAGAGGCCATCTTATGTCTTCTAAATACCTATAGCAAGAGATCATGATGGATTTTGGTCAAAACCCTAGAGTAGTCCACTACGAACCCTAGAACTGTAACCTATAAGAATAAGACTAGGGTAATCCACTACAAACCCTAGATATACCCTTATGTCCTTCAACAAGTTTAAAATAAATTATAACAAGGGAAAGTAGTCCACTACAAACCTTCCTAGGGTTTCAAGAGAAAGCTTATTCAAGAAAGTAGAAGATAACATGCAATTATCACCACTTTGATAAAACATATACTTAATACATCAAGAATAAACCATCAAAAAAATGAAAAGAACACTTACTAGTCAAATCGATGAGCATCAAAGTCATATCACTCCAAGCATGATGTCATCCTCTAAATGTGCAACGTCCTAGGTGAAAATCCCAATATCATGAAGGAGATCTCCATCATCCCTCCAAAGGGGTATACCATCCTCATCAAGTGTAATGGCATCCATCAAAACCCTAATGTGCTCACGGGGTGCAACGTCCGGGCTATAGGCTTCCTACCCTCCGAGTGACACATTTGGCTATATCTTCAACGCCCAAGCCAATCACTGCAACATCTAAGGTCCAAGTCATCAAGGGCCTAACATCCTCCATATAGTGCGCAACGTCCTGAGTATAAGCATCAAAACTCCCTTCATAGGACCATCTCCAAGGGTGTATCATCATCAAGCAATGCTTAGAGAAGTCAAGTGAAACCAACCATCATGGATACAAGAGTCATTAGAATCATACAAAGTAAGCCACAATCTAATACAATAACCACGTAAGCAATTCACATTAGGTATCAAATTTCTTCTTCAAGCTTCATGCTAGCTCACGACTTTATGCAATTTGCCAAGTTTAGGTATGGGAGGACCATCACAAGACCCTATTAGGTGTGCCAGTACCCAAGTAGAGGAGTAGTTCCCAGGAAACCCATCAAAGTGTAAGTGAATGATGTGCAATGGGTTTACTTCATGGTCATGGTGTCATTGACATGCAAGGCCACATGTGAGTTCATCTCCATGAGCGCCTTTGTAGAAGGAGAGCTTGGTGCTTAAGTTACCCCTTCCTCAACAATGTGTCTTTCCAAACCCCTATTCTTGCCTTTTGATATTCATTTATTGCTTTTTAAGATCCTTTTTAGGTTTATGCATATATTTTTATTGGGATTCAATTAAGTCCTTTTTAATTTGATATGCATCTAGTGCATTAGGACTTGGGGTGATGGCCTCATAGCGAGGGGGTAGAGCTCAAGCTGATCTTTCGCTTTTGATTTATCATTTGTCATCCCATTTCATTTTGCATTCTTTTATCAGCTGCATCAACCTTCGGCATTCTAGCCCCTTCTTCTCGTAGGAGGATGAAGGTACGGGCCTTTTTGGTGTACATGTAACAACCATTTCCCGAAGATAGGATAACAGAAGGAATATGGATGGAATGTGTTAAGTATGGATGGAAACGATACGTTACCCCTATCAAAGCCTCCTAGTAGTACCCCTGTTCCCCAAGAGTGACAACACTTGAGTAAGACACATATGATGGCCACCAAGGTGAAACAAGGAAAAAAAACATAACTTCCAAGCATCATGATCCATAATCCGACTTCAACCCATGATCCTCACCTAAATGCCTAATGCATTAAATGTAACACTTTATATGAAACAATGGCTAATGTGCCTCATGTGTGCTGGACCACCATCATCGGATGAACCATGCTGATCAAGTGAATGAGCTGATGAGCTATGATGAGAGGGGAGGCATCTGAGGGGCTGCTATCTGTGGAGAATGCTGATCATCATCTCTGGGATCACTGTCTGCAATGTGGATCATGGAGAATGATCTCCTCTAGTTACCCCTAGGTGAGAGGGGGTAACAGTACTATCTTCTATGTTATATCTATTGGAATCTTTAGACTTTTGCTTGGTCATTTTTACTGCAGCCAATAAGCTCTTTGTGTTATTTTCTTTGATATTACTGCTTCAGAATAATCTATCATTCTTTGTGCAGAGTTTGAAGCTTTACATGCCACTGATAATGAAAATTTGTTGTTGCTTTGTAGTATTGTTTATGTGTAAATATAGCAAAAATTACCTTGCATATTTATTTTCAATTCCAAGGATGTGAAGATGCTTGCATTTAGCGATAACTCAAGGTTACAACCAGAACTAAGAGATTGACATTCCTCTGTGGAACTCTGGAAGAGAAAGATCCTGCTCAATGTGTAGATAATTTTTCTGAAAATCTTAGATTTGTTGGAGAAAATGACATAGCGAAGAAAGTTCTCACTGCATCTGGGATCTGGTTAAGTGCTACAAATATTATCCCTATTCACATGCGTGATAATGTTACTGCAGGTATGAACTATTTAATTATGTTTTAAACTGATGGAATTTTTTTTGATCTATATTGCTAGCTATACTTGCTGGACGCTGAAGGCTAATTGATGGTACAGGGAATTTCATTTGTATCTTTATTGATTCGTGTTGCAGCATAATGTATTTGAGGCAATTATAATGTTTGTATCTTATTTAATTTAGCCTTTAACTTCTGATAATGTTAAAGTCAATTTGATTAATGTGCATCTCAGCTTCTGGTATGTACAGCACTAACGAGAATTGGGCGGCCTGTTTTCTTCTTGTTGTTCTAAGATCAACTATAGACAGAGAGACTCTTATCTATCAATTGGTACTGGTAGTGGTTGACACTTATTTTGTTAAATTTTGACCAACTCCATGGTGCACCCGGGGAACGTGGAAAGAATTTGGCTGGACTGTTTTCTTGATTTGGTCACAGATTCTTTACCCATACTGCTTTAATTTATCAATGGGATACTGGTAATGTGATTCAAACTTCTCAGAAATTCTTGACTTCTATTTGCCAAAATAGAATTTAGAGAGGAATCTAGTCTGGAGATAGACTTCTTGATTGGCCAGCAGCAATATGTTTTATATTTTTGTTTAATTTACAAGCCACTTAATCTTTATCATTGATTCAATACCTTGGAGAGATTATTAAAACTTCCAGGTTAAATGATGAGTTCCAATGCATTGAGTATGCAAAAACACAAAATTTGACTGGAGTACAAATAATCGTAGTATCTGTCTTCTGGTTAAGAGCCCTTCATAATGTTCCTAAACTTGCGAGAAAAGAAATGGCACCCATAGAACTTTAGAAGTACTTCTCTTACTAATCTGAGAAGTGTCAAGAAGGCTTTTGGTGAAGCAGATTTCAATGGGAAAATGATAAAAAATGTTTCTCGAGATATATCTTTTTTTTTTAAGATATTACAAATTTGAGACAGATTTGTTGCCAACAGCAAAATTGGTAAGATTACATTTCACTTCAACTCTAGATGGAGCATTGTTCATGCACCGATTGTTATGTATCCTAAATCATCACCATTAGGCTATAATTACATTCTGCGAGGATACTCAATTATGAGTTAAAATCTTGCTACCAATGTTTCTATCCTCATCATTCCTCGAAGGAGCATTGAAAAATTTGGATAATTATTCTGCTTTTATTTGTGTATTTTCTTTTTATTATTTCTAGCTTTGGAATTTTCCAACTTCAAGTTATTGTTCAATCAAAGAAATAAACTCTCTTTTAACTGTTTTTGATAGGAAGAGCTATTTGTCTAACTTTTTACATGCTAGTATCAATATTTTCCGTATGGTGGAAGTGCTTGAGAAAATAATTATTGCCAGAAGAAAGAAGATATTTTATAAGGAATTTAATGTTGATGCTGAATCTGCATCTTTTATCTTGATTTGTGGGAGTTTGGTGTGTATAATTTCTTTTTTTAAGGAAAACCTCACGGGATCCCCAGAATATTTGGATGGAGGGCAGCTCAATTGCCAGCTACAGTAGCGGTTGTTAACCCCAAGGGATTTGACTATATTTGAACCTGTGACCTATGGCCAACCTGTTGGCAACATAACTTGGGCAGATTGTTCAATTGATGGAGCTAACCCTTGGGGTTCTGGATTTTCATTGAAATCTATCTTCTTTACTAATAATATTTGTAATTTCATACTGGTAGGAATTTTTAATTTGTTTATTTGGTGTCTAATAATCGTGAATTTTGTTTTTTAAACAAAATTTCTAGGTTTTTTTTTACTTTTCTGATAATATCCTCAATGATCACGTCATCAATATTAATGAATTTATGATCCAATTGTTTTGGATTGCTCATCATCACCATTATGCGTACACACATCTGATTTGTTTCTGAGGACAGTTTGTTGCGACTGCATGCTTTTGCTGCCTCTTTTTACATCATCATAATTCATCTAGAAGTCTACACATCATGGCGCGTTTTTCACTTATATATTTGGTGTATCACTTCTGTCTCATTGAAACCTTTGAGATGGCTTTGCTCCTGCTTGACATGGCATGACTAGTGATGGCGAGGCATAATTTTTGTGCACCTCCAAGTGCCAGAGAACTGATGTCAGGTGCTTGTTTTTTATGGGGGGTTGCCTAGACTGTACAGCATGATATGGAAAGTTGACAATTTGTTTTCTTTATTTTTGTTCTTTTTCATCTATATGGAAAATTTTACGATAGATGAATCTGCCATCGTCCTAGCATTATGGTAAAACCTGTGTCAAATATACAGCTGATCTGGGCGGTCCAGCCTGCAYGAATCCAATTTCAGCCATTATTTCTTCCCTTTGTTCCCATACGCAGGACTACCCCGTTGGCCGGCTTTTGTAGCAAATTTTGCCTGTCCTCTACCTGAAAGGACCAACGTAGTAAGACCGGCACAKGACCTTACTTGACTGACTACTCCAGTGTTGCTCCAGTCAGGACCTGATAAGAATAGATATTTGTGAGAAGTTTAATTAGCAGACACCGTGCATAACAATGACAGTTATTTTTGTTCCAATCATTAACATTTTTCGAGTTTTTGAATTCTTGTCTTACATGAACTAATTTGACGGATTGCTAAAGAATTACAGACCTACTCAGATATTTTATGCTAGAAAAACGTGGGAAGGTCTACGCCGGGTTAGATGTTTTGTAACTTAATGTCAAGCATAAAGATCATAAAAAGCAGAACCAGTCCCTCGAATGTACTTTGTGCATATTGACAGTTCACAATACTTACGGTTGGAGATGCCCTACAAAAGAAACCCACTTCTGGTGTTAATAAAATTGCAATATCTGATAGTTTCATATTTGAAAATCTCCGCCCATCATAAAACATGACTAATTTTGGAAACTATATTTGGTTAATCCAAAGTGCATTTTTGGTTTCCAAAATGTTTTTGGACATTGGAAATCATTCCTGAGAAGTTTCTGGAAGGAGGATGGAAATGCCTTCGCTGTTGCCGGCCATATCCTTTCCATATCTTTTGAGGCCATGTCTCGGTTTCAGTGAGCTATTGCTAGTTATTGTAATTTTTTTTATAGTCAATATTGAAAACAAAAGGTGTTGTCCATCCCTTTTGGATCTCACTAATCATAAAGCAAGAACTCTAAAACATTTTTTTCTCCCTTCTTTCTTTTTTAATTTAGATGAATCAATAACTAAAGCATTTTTTTCTCCTTTCTTTCTTTTTTAATTTAGATGAATCAATAACTAGTGGGATTACCTAGTTTAGTGCCAACAACATGCAAGTCAAGGAACTTATGACTTAGCAAGGGATGAGATGTCTAGAGACACATCTGCATTGGGGGTTCCACTTCTAGGGGTTGTCTACTTTTCTAGCCTTGTCACAACGGGCTATAATCTCATTGGGGATTTGAACCTGGGTGGGGAGAGTGCAAGATCCATCTCCTGTTACCATTCAAACACTCATTGAAGGAAAGCTCCACCCTGTGCAGGAGAGCTTGGGACAACGACTAGGCAAACCATCCACTGTCACCTCAGTGGCCTTGCCTCTACACTTTAAGGCTAGGATTCATAACCTAAGGAGGGTTTTCCTAAAGGGTCAAGACTAAGTCCTATTGTTTTATTTGGAAGGGGAAGGTTCCGGACTTGGTTTGACTTAGAGTTTCTATCTTCTCTTGGGGGTATAGTGCATTAAGTATGAGAGAATGGAAACCAAAAAATTAATTGATAACGAGCTCAAAGTGAATATGACTTAGACCACAATGCTTAATTGAAAAGTGTTTCGAACGTAAAATGTTTGTATTGCATCCAAAATATGAAGTATCAATGTATCAAAGCAATGTATCATTCACCATACACTTTATCCATCCACAAGTTATATGCTAATGTTTAACCAATAAAAGAGGACAAATTATGTTTTAAGTGTAAACATCCAATGATCATGTGCTAAAGAACTTAGACAAATGAAATATTCCTGCTAGTACACTGCTAGGACATCTAATAATATTCATTGAATGAGAGCATTCAAACCATATCACTGTTGATGTTGTGGTAAAGTGACATTGTAGTAAAGGATGGGACAACTTTTTCTTAATTCATGCCAAGAAATAGTGCTAAAACAATAGCTTTGACCATTGGTTACTTACGACAATGTTTAGCACAATTTTTGCATCGATTTTCTATCACAATATGAAGTCACAAGTGTTGCTCTTAAAATTGTAACAAGATACAACTTTGACCAACAAGTAGATATGTGAGTTTAAGCATGCATCATCAATATTAAATGAGATTCAAATTGTAAAATTAGACAATGAAATCAGCCCTCTAAACAATGATTAAAAGCAGAGAGCATCCAACAATTAATGAGGTCGTTGATACATATTAGGCATCGATCTGTCGCTTGAGATAACTTAGATTAAGAATGAGTTGAAACGTTTGCAAACAAAGGAGTTTTACACCATCATCACAAAACATTTCATCTCTGTAGTTTTGGACAACGAAATAATCCCTTGAACAATCATAAAGAGGAGGTAACGATATGAAATTAGAAGGGGTCGTTGGACCCTCTAGGGAATCATTTGCTCGCTTACAATTGTTTAGAGCAGGATCCCTCCACAAAGTTGCATGAAAAGGTTGATTCGGTCAAGTTGACAGGATCTCAATCCAAACATTATAACCATAAATGGGAGAACACGAATCAAACTTGTTATATTTATTCTTTCATAATTCCATTAAGTGTGAATGCATACAGACAATTCAATTTTGCAATAATAAATGAAATGGAATTCATTTTCTCAATTGTTCCAAGCATTTAAGGCATCCACAAAATGGATTCAAATAAGAGATGCATTATTAATCCAAGAGTAGATATTTTAAAAAGGTAAACAAATAAGTTAGATCTAGAACCCTCTTAATGCCAACTACAATAAATGTCTTTAGTAGCAAGCTAGTATGAATAGAATATGAGATATACCATTGAAGCTCAAGAAATCTAGACTAAAGGATTACACGATATAAACCCTAGATTGTAAATAAAACATAGAAAAAGAACAAAAGGGAAAGACGGTTTTGGGTTTTTGAGTGGTTGAAGACAAGGATAGACTAATGCCTAGAGAGGGCTATGGTACCAAATCTAGGTGAAGTTTAAGGTAAAAGATAAGACAATGTTGATGGCACCTAGAGGATTGCCTCTCAAGCATTGTCCAAGGTTAGATGGTTCTCTTCAAAATTGGATGGGGGGATTGGTCCATGAAGAAGACACTCCAAGTACTAACAAGTTGATCTCAAATGTTGTAAGGAAAAATGGAAGAGTCATAGGACATCCTACCTTAATGCAATAGGCAATTCTTAACTATATCTTGAATTACCCTTCCAAGTGGAGCATGTCACCCATTTTGGCCTTGTAGTAGCTTTGTTGTAATACCCCTATGCTGAACCCCAGTTGTACATATAAATGTAAGTGTTTTATAGGCTGGTGAGCCAGGATATTTTGGGCCAGGGTGCCTGTGCGGTTATTAGGTTGGAGAGCCTAGATGTAGGCCAATGAACCTATTTTTGTAATATGTAAACACTCGTATTATTAATAAAGTACATCACCGCTGCAGACCTACCCACAAATGAGTATGGGGGGCGCTAAAGTAATGGATATGAATATATCCTAAGTTCTAAAGTAGGGACGAGGGAGTCCCTTGGGTGCCAAGTGTCTTAAAAGACACATGCATATATATATATTTGGGGACATAGTGCAAAGGGGGATTATCATTCCTTCACGGAGGCAGCTGTGGGTTGGTACCCGACGACACTAATCTGTAACGAGGAACCTGTACTTGTACTGGTTAGCTTGGGAGCTGGATTGAAGAAGCGGGTTGTCAGGCCCGTCGGATTGAAGAAGCGAGTTGTCAGGCTTGTGGAATGGAAGAAGCGGGTTGCCAGGCCCGTGAGCATTCTCTCCAGGTGAGAGAACTGTTGGGAATTGATTTCCCAAGGTGCCAAACTGCAACTACAGGGCTCTGAGACTTCCTGTCTGGCCTGTCGCTGAAGCCTCGAAAGGGAAGTGGGGTAGTCGAAGGATGGTCGAGCAGAAAAGGGTCACACTTTCTAGGGTGGGACAAACATGTGGGGAATGAGCGATTGTAGGCTGTTGGTTTGAGTTGGCACCCATGTATGAGTTTGCATATTGTTAAAGAGACCTTATCCTAGTTAGAAACCCTTTTACTCGGGTGGAATTTAGCCCCATCTCGGGGGTGACCCCCTACTGAGATTTATGAGAAGTGCGGTTAAGGCGGGAGGAACGTGGAAGGTTTGCATGCAGTTGGTGTTTATTTCCTGAGATAAGTGTCATTCATGTGCTTATTTCAATTACCGTGTGTGTGCAATTATGGGTTTCTGTCATGGAAGCTATGATGTTAAATTCTATACATGAATTATTATTGTTGCATGCATGTCGTTATTATTTCCGCTTAACTTTGTTCATATGCATATTTTATTATTTAATTTAATGGTATCAAAATTCGTAATTCTGCGTGGCGTGTTTCCATCTCGGGGCTGGGAATGTTACAAGAGCATGTTGCTGAATGCCTGATAATGGGGATGTTACAAATTGGTATCAGAGCTCAACTTTTTTTAAGTGGCATAGTCCAGTTGGTGGTTGGGTATGTTACACATTGGTATCAGAGTCCAACTTTCAATACTAAGCCTGCACAAACCATTTAGCAGAGCGCTGAAGTGAAATTACAGAGTTTGCAAGCAAATTGTTTGACAAAATGTCAGGAAGAGTTCGTTTGCAAATTGTTGACAAAAATGTTTACGGTGTTTCCGTGGTGAAATCAGGAGCAATCGAGCGAAATTGGGCCAAAGACCCAATTTCTCTTGTTAAATTTCCTGTGAAATTTGGTCTAAGGATGAGCTTTTTACCTGATTCTAATATTTGTTTGAGCAAATTTAGACTTGTAATTGGTCGAATTTGAAGTCATCTTAAGGCTATGGCTGACTAAGTGAAATTGGTTAAATAAATTTCCCAATTCATGAAGGAATTGAAGAAACTTTCATGTTGAAAATATCGATTGACCGTGCACCCAAGTAATTAGTGGCTTTAGAGGTTGAATTTGTGTTAGAGGAGTGAAATTGAAAAATTTAATGGTTGCAGAGAAACCATGATGAAATGGTATGAAATTGGGCAAAAGCCCCAATTTCCTGCAGTTAAATAATGGCAAATTGGAAGTGAAAGAGTTGAATTTGAAAAGCAACGAACAAACGTTTGTGTATAAGGCTTGAATTGGTTGTATTAAGCTTAGACACAAAGCTCTAAAGATGGCTCAAGAATGAATTCCATTTTGGGAGAATTTGAGCATTTTTGGAATTTTGGAAAATAGGTGAAATTGAAAAAATTTCGGTATTATTCCGTACGTTGACGTCATCATGACGTGGGGAAGGGCCACGTGTCAGCTGACGTGGTGGCATGTGACGTGTACTACCATGGTGGAAGGTAGATGGGGCCATGGAGATGAAAATAATCTAGTGTTGGAATTATGCTTTCGTGAGTCCACGAGTACGCAAGTTTGTGAGCCCGCAAGTTCGCAAAGACATAAATATGGTTAAGTGTTGGGGCTTATTATGAGTCCGTGAGTTCGAGAGTCTAAAGAAGTGGAAAAATGGTTAAGTGTTGGGACTTTTTGGATGGACTTGTGAAAGAAAGGTTACAAGATCGTGAGTTTGCAAGTCCGAAGAAGTGGATAAATGGTTAAGTGTTGGGACTTTTTATGAGTTCGTGAGTCCGAAGAAGTGGAAAAATGGTTAAGTGTTGAGACTTTTTGGACGGACTTATGAAAGAAAGGTTACAAGACCGTGAGTCTGCGAGTCCGAAGAAGTGGAAAATGGTTAAGTGTTGGTACTTATTAGGACTCCGTGAGACCACGAGTCTGAAGAAGTGGAAAAATGGTTAAGTGTTGAGACTTTTCAGATGAGCTTATGAAAGAAAGGTTACAAGACCGTGAGTCCGAAGAAGTGGAAAAATGGTTAAGTGTTAGGACTTATTATGAGTCCGTGAGTTCGAAGAAGTAAAAAAATGGTTAAGTGTTGGGACTTATTAGGAGTCCGTGAGTTCAAAGAAGTGGAAAAATGGTTAAGTGTCTGGACTTTTCAGATGAACTTATGAAAGAAAGGTTACAAGTCCGTGAGTCCGCAAGTTCGAAGAAGTGGAAAAATGGTTAAGTGTTGAGACTTTTCAGACAAACTTATGAAAGAAGGATTAAAAGACCGCGAGTTTGAAGAAGTGGAAAAATGGTTAAGTGTTGAGGCTTATTGTGAGTCTGTGAGTCCAAAGAAGTGGAAAAATGGTCAAGTGTTGAGACTTTTCGGACGAACTTATGAAAGAAAGGTTACAAGACCGCGAGTCCATGAGTCTGAAGAAGTGGACACATGGTTAAGTGTTGAAACTTTTCGGACGGGCTTATGAAAGAAAGGTTACAAGACTGTGAGTCCGTGAGTTTGAGTTTGAAGAAGTGGAAAAATGGTTAAGTTTTGGGACTTATTATGAGTCCGCGAGTTCGAAGAAGTGGAAAAATGGTTAAGTGTTGAGACTTTTCAGACAAACTTATGAAAGAAAGGTTACAAGACCATAAGTCCGCGAGTTCGAAGAAGTGGAAAAATGGCTAAGTGTTGGGACTTATTATGATTCTGTGAGTCCGAAGAAGTGGAAAAATAGTTAAGTGTTGAGACTCTTCGGACGAATTTATGAAAAAAAGGTTACAAGAACGTGAGTTCGCAAGTCCAAAGAAGTGGAAAAATGGTTGAGTGTTGAGACTCTTCAGACGAACTTATGAAAAAATGGTTACAAGAATGCGAGTTCGCAAGTCCGAAGAAGTGAAAAAATGGTTAAGTGTTGAGACTTTTCAGGCGGACTTATGAAAGAAAGAAGTAAACACTTGTGAGTCTGCAAGTCCACAAGTTCGAGAGTCTCCGAGTTTGCTTAGATGAAAAATAATCTAAGTGTTGGAATTATGTTTCTGCGAGTCTGCAAGGATGAAAATGGTTAAGTATGGGAACTCTTCGCACAAACTTATGAAATGGAGAGTTATGCTTCCATGAGTCCATAAGTTCGAGAGTCCGCAAGTCCGTTTAGATGAAAAATAATCTAAGTGTTGGAGTTATGTTTTCGTGAGTCCGCTAATTCGCATAGATGAAAATAATCTAAGTATTGAGACTTTTTGGGCAGATTCATGAAAGAAAGAATTCTGATACATTATTGGAACATAATCATATGAAATTTTATGTAATTGTAAATTGTTAAGCCTAACAAATTTTGTTGGCTGCACATTTTGTAGAGTTAGCAACATTTATATTAGAACAAGATCACCACACAATTCAAAATCATCGAAGATGCACAGGGGGCTTCCATCCATGAAGATGAGATCAGAGGGATGTATGTTAATATGGATAATGAAGGTATGAATTCAAATGGAGATGGAGAAGGTAAGGGAGATAACATGAATCGGGTAGAGACTATAAAAACTCTGCCAAAGAATGTCCGGAGTTATAAAGTTGATAATGAGAGGCTTATGAAAGCTAAGGAACAACAAGAGGACTTGAACAACAAGTTAATGCAAAGTTTGGATAGAATAGAGAAAAAAATGAGTAAGGAGACTAAGTCAAACAAATCAAGAAATCACAAGTCTCACGATGAGAGGGGAAGAACAAGAAGTGTTGGTAGACATCACCATCATTCTCCAAGGCATTCAACTAAGAGAGCACACAAAATTTCAAGTCCATCCCTCGTTAGGAAGCATAAGAAAAGGTCTAGGGTGGATGAGTTACAAGGGGAAATGAACAAAATCAAGCCTCCTATATTTGATGGTGAGCACAAGAAGGATGATGATGAGGATGCAAAACATGGTTGCTAGGCATGAGGAAGTATTTCCAATTGCATAATTACTCTTCACAAGTAGAAGGAAGAATTGCCATTTATCAGTTCAAGGGAAAAGCATCAATCTGGTGGGATCAATTTGTGTAAGTGTTGTGTTGGTTTTATCACTTGGGTGAGCAAAAACACAACACTTGCATGTTTAGTTAAGCCTGCTAAACAAGACAAAAGTTTGTGAGTTGGTTAGACAAACCAAATACACATGAAAAACAAAGAAATAAAACTAAAACCAACTAAGAAATAAATGTTAGAGAAGCTTGAAGAACTTAGAACCATAAAAACAAAGAAATGACCAATATATAGCGACCAATGGATCAATATATTGGAAGGCTAAACACTGTAGAGAAAGGCATGGACTTATGAGTCCCCTCTTCCTCCTTGGGAGGGCTCTTGAGTTTCCTAATTGAGAGCTCTTCTCTTCATACAATGGAAGAAATGACAAATTCTGAAGAAATACAATGCCTATTCCCTCAAGAGACGAGTGGAATGGCCTATTGCAATGGTGCTTGAAGGCTTCAAGGATAAAAGAAGATTCTCAAAGAAGAATTCTTGCAGCATAACAATACCTTGAAGATCTTTTTTTCTTAGCACACCCATGGCACATATTTGTAACATCCATTCATGGCAAAATGTAATTGGTTCATAGTGTGAACAAGGGCCTTTTTAGGGCACTCTCTAGCCCTTGACCAACCTCCAATCTAGATTTCTCTCAGATATGAGTGTCAAATCGTGTTGGGGGTCGGACTAGAAGTGGTTGAGGGGTCGACAAGATTCTTAAATGCGCAGTTCATGGAAGTACGCGATTTTTCTCGTAGACAGTCAAACATTTTGTGTATAGTGCGCGTGGAGGACTGTGTTAGCCCGCGCATGTTGCGCACTGTGCGCGTGCCTCCTTTGGTGAATTTGCACACTTTGATTTTTTGAACCAAGTATATAGTTTTTTGCCTTTTGATGGATTTTGGTACTGTAGGTGGACTAATTGCTGTTGGCATTGATGTTTTTCTTCAACCATTGTGTGCAATGTTGTGGACGATTTTTCAGTGATAACATATGCCCCTTGATGTGTGAGGTTAGGAGCATACATATAGCCAAAATACATCAATGTTTCTTTTGCTGAGAGTGCCATTGTAAGGAAGAGTGAAGAGAAGAACTGCAAGAGCGATCCGTCGAAGGGAGAGGGAAAACTGTGGGACCCAAGCCTTTCTCGAGGGAGAAAAAATAAAATATGTGTACAAACAACGCAGGCATGACCCATGCTTGTGTCATGAAACCATAATGTGGGACTGTAACTGATGATGAATGCTGATGTAGATAACTGTAGCGCCCTCAGGGCGGTTGATAACGATAGATGAAAGCTCTGAATGGTGAACGAGCTCTGAAGTGAAGCAAGGACGATTGTAAGAATTGTCGATGACTCGTAGGCATTGATGGCCTAACAAATTCAAAGGTTTTCGGATGGTATGAAACAACTGCAACAGTCACATAGTAAGACCCATCGTAACATGGAAGTTTGCTGAAGTCGAATGTTATGGGGGTCAACAAAATCAGAAAACAATGATGATTCTCTCTGTGCCGTCCGAGACTCCTCATTGAAAAGGTAATGAGAGTCAAGATATTGTCACCCTTCTGGAAACTATGCTGATGTCGACAGAAAGGGAGACGTGATATCAAGAAGCAAAGGGTTTCTTGAAATCCACTGAGTAATAGATGATATCATGCACTGACGGGTAACATGAACGAAGTCAAGATGTTGTGGGACTCAAGACTGCCCTTGGTTGGGGAATTTTGAAGGATAACTGGCAACAATTGTAAAACTGGATCTAGTGTCAGGGTGATGACTAGATATGGGGTTAAACTGTGCCAGAGGCTAACAAAGCGGGCAAACTCAGAGATCATGGGTACATGGACTTG
>SNQJ01S0001989.1:16155-38281 GCA_010110895.2 Picea sitchensis | reverse complement strand
TAAATAAACAAGCATGTGGATAGGTGGATTTTGTCCGCGTGGGGGAACAATAAAAACAAATTCTCGTGTCCTAAAAGACCTATCATCCTTCCTCTCAAATAGCACTGGGCCTTCCAATAACACTCAATAGTGGGGTCTGAAGCCACTGAAAGAGGAACTAGTGAAGGTTGAAGTAATTAGTTATAATGAGGGGTAGACGGTGCATATCTCGGAAAAGATGGCGATATTTCCCGATAGCCACACAAAATCCGATCAAGGTGCGATTGTAGCCCACAATCGCCACCTGGGTGGATATCCTAAGTTTTGGACACTAAGTACCTCGGTCAAATTGCGGCATTTAAATTTTTGGTCTCAGAAATGGGTCACGAGCTAGATGCCCTCACAAGAGTTGGGTGACTCAAGGAGAGATGTGTAGAACAACCAAACCTCGGCCTTCGACCCTTCACATGTATCTCTCTACCTTACGGTGTAGGAACACTTGACTTGGAGGAATCTTTGAAAGTTCCATATTTCTCAACTTCTATTGTCTGAAAATGTGAGAACCTGATAATGGGGGGTTATTTGGATGCCTACCCCCGAGATCCTACCTAGAGTAAAAAAATTCTTTTGGTAACTCCTGTGTAGGAAAATTTAGTGTGTTTTTTAAAAAAAAATTAGATGTGGTGGGCTGAGAGATTGGGGTCATGGACCAACCTCGTTTGAATTAATTGGTGTGGGTAATTTCCAAAGAAGTAGTCGTATCTTTCGGAATTCCTTTGGATAAAACCTACTTAGACCTCCACTATTCTAATAGAAATTATGTGTGTGAGGAGTGGCTTTCTGTGCAAGAAAGTGACAAGTGTGCAAAGATTTTAATAAGTTAAGTGTGAGATTGCAGCATGTGGACTTCTTGTGGTCGTTACAAATCTTCTTACCTAGCTTACTATGTGTCTTTTGTACAACCTTGTGGAATATTTAAAACCCTAAAGAACTAGCAATGTGGACATATGAGTCCTTACAAATCCTTTAAACTCCCTCAAATGTTGTCTATACTAAGAAAGCTTTGAAACTATCCTAGATTTGTAGACATTTGGGCATGTATGGGTCCGTTACTTTGATCTTTAAACTTCCCTAGATTGTGATCTAAACTAAGAAAGCATTTAGAAACTATCATAAGTTTGCAAACATGTGGGCATGTATGAGCCCTTACAAAGCTTTAAGATGATTTCAAAAACTAAGAGGAACCCTAGGGGGGTTTTGTCCTCTCCTAAAGATTTTTTAAGGGAGATGAAATGTCCTTTTAACCACCTTTCTGATTCCCAATATCACACTAGGGTGTGGGGGAAGAGCATACTTGAGGGTTAAAATTAACTTATAGTCCCAAATTAAGCGATTATGTATGAAAAGCAATAACTTTCAACTTAAAAGTTTACAAGCCAAATGAGTCATCCACGTGGCAACAAAGCAAAAGAGGAGAATAGTGATTCTTTTTACCCCTAAGTATCTATGTTAGCTAACCTTTATTATGGGAAAGGACTCTAAGTGGAGTGTAGTTTCCTTACAAAGTTAGAAAGCTTGAAAGAATTAGAACCATGAAAATAAAAAAAATTAATGACCAACATATTGCTACTAATGGATCAATAGATTGATAGGAAAAACACTGTAGAGAAAGACAGGGACTTATGAGTCTCCTCTTCCTCCTTGGGAGGGCTCTTGAGTTCCCTAATTGAGAGATTTTATCTTCATACAATGGAAGAAATGACAAATGGTGAAGAAAAAAAATGCCTATTCCCTCAAGAGGTGAGTGGAATGGCCTATTGCAATGGTGCTTGAAGGCTTCAAAGAGAAAAGAGGATTCTCAAAGAATAATTCTTGCAGTATAACAATACCTTGAAGATCTTATTTTCTTAGCACACCCATGGCTCTTATTTATAGCATCCATTCATGGCAAAATGTAATTGGTTCATAGTGTGAACGAGGGGCCTTTTAGGGCACTCTTTAGCTCTTGACCAACCTCCAAGATTGACTTCGCTCATATATGAGTGTCAAATCGTGTTGGGGGTCGGACTAGAAGTGGTTGAGGGGTCGACAAGATCCATAAATGTGTCGTTCATAGAAGTGCGCAGCTTTTCTCATAGATAATCGCGCATTTTGCACACAGTGTGTGTTGAGGCCTGTGTTAGCCTGCACACTGTGCGTGCGCTTCCTTTGGTGACTCTCCGCACTTTGATTTCTGACCCAATTTCATAGTTTTTTGCCTTTTGATGGATTTTGGTGTTGTAGGTGGACTAATTGTTGTTGGCATTGATGTTTTTCTTCAACCATTGTGTGCAATGTTGCAGACAATTTTTCAGTGATAACACCATTGATTGGGTGAATAAGAGAGTTCATCCAAGCGTGAGTCGGCAAGGTCAAAATAATGAGCAAGGAGCGGCAAGGGAGATAGTAGTCAAGTAGGCTAGGCTATTAGTTGATTGTATTTTCCTCTGAATGGTCATTATCCTAGGACGGGAGCCCAAGGATTTTATTAATAAAATCAACTCAGATCTGGTTTTCCCTTCGATGTTTACCTAGATATCTTGTGCAATGTGTATGGTTTTAGTTTTATGCTTCCGCTGATTTAATTTGGTTAAGTAACCTAGTTGTGATTTTAATTAATAAAATGATTTTATTTGAAATTATTAGTACGGTGTTGGGTTTACAGAAATTAACATGGTATCAGAGCCATGGTTCTGAAGGAAGCCAGATTTGCACGAAATTGATTTGTTGCAGCGTAGAAAATTTTAAATTTTTCTTGCAGGATCTGCAAGAAAAATGCAGTCATACAGTATGACCAACGTAAAGAACCTTCACACGACATATAATCGTTGATTGGTTATTGAGAAGGATTGTTAGGCTGCATGAGTTGCAGAGATTGCAGATTCTATGTCCATTGAGGCGGATCAGGCATGTGTTGGCATCGTGGGTTGTAGGAGCCATTGTATGGGTGGTGAGAGTGTCGATGGTGGTGTTGAAGTGGTCGACTAAGGTAGTAGCAATGAAGGTCGATTTGATTGGAGGTTGGCTGAGATAGCTGACAAGAGCAGCAAGGAGTGATGGTGCAGGTCGCGGACGTGGTCGCTAGCAGGTCAGGGCCAAGTGAAGTGGCAAAAGGCAGCAGAGAGGTGACGGTTGGAGCCGAGTCGAGCTTGTTGGAGATCATCAACAGAATCATGGGTTGTTGCATGGGTTGTGACAGCGTGGAGGCTGTAGTGAGCAGTAGAGTAAAGGTGTGACAGGAGGGTGGCCGCGTGGGAGCTGGAGACAACGGGCGAATAGTCATCGAGGAGTCGAGGAGCTGGCAGCGAAGAACAGAGGGCCGATGGAGGAGGAGATGCAAGTTGGGACAGGCCGCTAGCCAACCGTCGGTTGTGTCGTGGAGAAGGTCATCGACCAGAGTTGTCAGGACAACCAACTAGACCGTACAACTGTCGAGCAACGAGAAGGTACCCTGGGTAGTGGGGACGAGGCCCATGGAACCTCGAGCAACAAAAAGAAATAGTCAAGAAGCCCTTAGAAGGGACTCGGGCATCCCAGAAAAGTACTCGACCAACAACAGAAGGTTGCGCACAGCCTCGGGCAACTTCACGCAAGGGTTCGGGAAGCGGGCAGCAAAGTTTGAGTTTTTCAGCGGGTTGCGGAGATGGTCGCATCTGGTTTGCAGTTTGGGGATGAGTTGGATGGGGTTGGTGTTGATAGAGAATGACAATTGGGAGTTTGCAAACTCCATTTTGGTTCCACCAACGAATCCAAAAGATTTGGTCGTCCGTTAACAAAAGGACGTGAAAGCCAGGAGAATAATTCTAGATGGAGTGAAGAATCAATTGATCCCTCATTTGTCAAGAAAGAACTCAGCCAGGGACATGTGGGAGGCTCCAAAGAGTTTGTTTCAGAGTAAGAATGAGAATCACAAAATGGTGTTGAGAGAGAAGCACAAAGACACAAAAATGACAGGATTAGACATGGTGATAACTTATCTCACCCATATCCGACAATTTCAAGATGAATTGGCTACAATAGGGGAGACAATGGATTAGTCAGAGTTGGTGAGGACGACACTCAAAGGCTTCACGAAGGAGTGGACACCGTTCATCAAAGGGATCGTGTCACGTGAGAAGCTCCCTGATTGGTCAAGGTTGTGGGATGACTTCGTTCAAGAAGAACTTCGAGATGAAGATCTGAATGGAGGTCGGTACAAGAATGATGATGAGAACGTTACTCTTGCCAGCTAGGCAAAGAAGGACAAGTTCAAGAATATTGTAAGTGGAGAGTCTACCTCTCAAGACGACAAGAAGAAGGACATGAGCAAAGTCAAGTGTTATGCATATCACAAGTTTGGGCACTATGCAGTTCAATGTTCGAACAATAAGAAGGGTGGAAATGGGACGCAATCAGAGGTAGTTGCGTCGGCAAAGGCCCACGAGGATGAGTTTGCCAAGAAGTTTGAACAAGAGTTCTTACTTGTTTCCCATCTTTCTTCAGGCACCATATCAATTGGTGCATGGTTACCAGATAATGGAGCCACTTGTCATATGACAGGAGCACGAGAGTTGTTTGAGATCTTCACAAAGTCTAACTTGGACATGTACTTGGAATTTGGTATGGGGACCAAGCATGTAGTAAAGGGATCTGGGACAATTCCATTTCAGATGGAGTCAAGAGGAGTGTTGAGAGTGACGAATGTATTATGGGTGCCAGAACTCAGGAGAATTGTGCTCTTAGTCTCAGCGATTGAGAAGAAAGGCTTTGATGTACTATTCCAAGATGGACAAGCATTGATCAAGCCCAAAGGATCTAACTTAGAAACAACAGTTGTTTTCAGAGTTGGAGAGAGCAACTTGTATAGGCTAAAGGGCTGACCTATGTGAACTATGGCAAGCAGCAGTGTGACAGAGAACAAAGAGCAAGTAACTCCAAAGGTTGAGCATCTCAGAGGGAGTCATCATTCAGGTTCAAGTGGGAAGGAGCAGCCTTCCAAGTCTATCAAGAGGCAATCATGGTACGAGATGACCATGCAAGATGCTTAGGAGCAGGAGGCTTCTAGGAGCATGATCAGAGGGAAGTCTTCGAAGATGGGTCCGAGCGAGATGGAAAGGATAGCTTTCGTTTCAGAGGGAGTAGCCAATCAGGTGGATTGGAGAGCAGCGATGGTGGCAGATTTGACAACAAAGACAGGGCCACCTCCAAGTGGTAAAAATACCTTCCTCACTAAGAGGGAGTGTTGATGTATTTAGCATGGGACATGTGCTTCCACATAGGCTCGGTGTCTAGCATGTGGAAGTCGTTCGTAATGCCTCTTTGAACCTCAGGAAATTCACTTTATGAGTTAATAATTAAAATGAATTACCTTTTAGATTAATGTGAGTTTAATTAAAGTATTTGGAATTAATAACTTAAGTGAGTTAAGTAAATCCTAACCGTTAGATCTAAAGTGAGGTGAGATCTAATCTCAAGCCTTGATCACTTTACAAATATAGGGTTTTGAATTTAGGGTTAATTCAACGTTATAAAAGGCAACCTAAGTGAGAGGATGAGACACATAGAAAGTACATTGGAACAAAGGAGGAGTCTTTGCGCATGTGCTTGTGCCACGCACAGAGTGAGGAGATCTCGTTGATTGGGTGAAGAGGAGAGTACATCCAAGTGTGAGTGGGTGGAGTCATAGGAAGGAGCAAGAGGCGGCAAGGGACATATTAGCCAGGTAGGCTAGGCTATTTGTTGATTGTATTTTCCTAAGATGGACCATTATCCTAGGACTCGAGTCCGAGGATTTTATTAATGAAATCAACTCAGATATGGTTTTCCCTTTGAGTTTTTTCCAAGGGTGTTTATCCAGATATCTTGTGCAATGTGTATGGTTTCAGTTTTATGCTTTCGTTGATTTAATTTGGCTAAGTAACCTAGTTGTGCTTTTAATTAATAAAGTGATTTTATTCAAAATTGTTAGTCGAGTGTTAGGTTTACAGAAATTAACATTTTCAATATACTCGAGCCTTGGATTATGAAAACATCACATTCTATTGCCAAATATGTAGACTTCTGGGACTTCTACATCCTCCGAGGAAAAAAGAAACCAAATCAAAACTAAAAAGTTGGAATTTTCTCGAGGCACTAAATTCAAACATTGACATTGATTAGAATGAGGTCAATCAAGAACAAAAAGTGTCGATTAGGGAATCCACTCCTTTCATAGAGGATAGAGTAGAAGAAATAAATAGAGGGCTTTACTCCTCAAGGGAGGTTGTGGTAGATGAAGCCCTTATAGATGGAACAAAAAGACATCACGAAATGGATACCTTGAATTCAATTCAAAAATTGGATCTTTCTAAGCATTTTGACATCCTACCTTTTGACTTACAATTAGTTGCCATGGCTCCTTCATTAGAGTGATGGCAAGAAGTTAAAAAGAAAAAGAGGAAAAAGGAAAGGACAAGGGTGTTGGATTATTTTTTAAAGAGCAAGAAATTAAGTGCACATTAATTATGTAATTTTAAACTTGTAAGTGAAGTATGCACCTATACTCTTGTAAGTGTGGTATGCACATGTACTTGTTTTACTTTGTATTGTGCTTTGAGCACTTAAGTAGTGATTTTCATTTTAAAATGGAATAAAAATCACATTGTTTTCTTGAAAAAAACTGGTGATAATCCATAAATGTGATTTTCATTATACAATATAATAAAAATTACATATTTTTCTTAAAAAGAATCATTACCTTTGTCATTCAACAAAATATTTTAATGACAAATCTTAAAGGACCATCACCATTTAGATTCAATTTCTAACAACAATCTTTAAAAGATCATTGCTTTTGCTAGTGTATTTCAATTTTTCTAACAATTAGCTAAAGACTTGTTTTATAAAACTATGTTGCACAAATTAGCTTCCCAAACAAGTTAAGTCTTGTTTGAGTAAATCTGAATCACCAAAAGCCCATGAAAAAGAGTTATCTATACATGTACGAAGTTGAATTGGGGTAGTCCAATAAGGATCATGGATTAAATTGTAAAAAAATCACAAAGATAGAAAATAATATTTTATGGAATGGTCCAATAAAGTTGTACATGTAGCAACATGGGGATTAAGCAACTTCAAAAGACATTGGCTTCATTAAAAGAAGTTAGTCCGAAGAGGATGGATATGACAACCCAAGTTCTTGTTCATAAAAAGACATCAACGATATATACTTTAGTTGTCGCATTGATTCCAACTTCACCTGTTGTTGCCTCAATTACAAGTGTAGTTGTTCCAATGTTCACCATAATGGTGCCAATAACTGTGACAATAAGAATGGTTGTAAGAAATCAAGTAACATCGCAATAAAAAAGGTAGTAGAAAATCAAGTAACATCCTAAAGGATAAATCATTAAACACCATCCTCTAGTTCCTTTTCTGCTCATTCTTGAATGGTTCTTGAACCTTTCATGGTCTTAGTTTCACATTGGAGGTCTCATCCGTAGAAAAGAACGTGGCAAGTCCCAAAAGAGAAGATACGAGGAATCCATAATCTCTAACAACAACAAAAACCTGTAGAATTTTAGGCCAATGGAGTCACCCACAAACCCATCATTTTCACTGATAGCTCTACACTTTCCACTGCATACGCTGCTCTACACTTTCACAATAACGAAGTGCATAAAATTTCCACCAAGACTTCCAGTGTTCAGATGGAAATTCTTGTGGCCCTCGATAACATTTCAGGGATTGAATCAAAACCTGTCCTGACCTCAAATAGTTTTACAAGGTTCTCTTTGCTAAATATGGTGGAGCCCACAAAACAAGAGGCATTCTACCCTCTAGAAGACATTGTAGGAATGACCCAACTCATCTTTATACCTCTTCTATCATCTCTTATTATGTGTTTGGGTACCCACTAATGGAGGTGGAGAATTGAACGTTGGCTCCCCTTGAAAATGCCCAAATGTTGAATTAATGTCTATGTTTTTAAACAGGGTTGAACATCAAACATTAGTCTCAGCTCCCTCCCATGAGGATGTTTAGGACCTGCCTTTCATCCAATGTATAACCCTCAATTGAGTGCCCCACATTTTTAACAAACCCACAACATATTCTTCCAAGCTTTGTAACAGAGAAATAAATATATAGTGGCACAAACATGGAACATCAGCAACAGCACGACCGACCTAACATAGTTTAGCTTGTAATCTATGCTCTCCCTAACTTGGAAGTCTATCCAGAGGTGATGGATGTTTGTGCTTGCGACTCTACATTGATCTTGTTACACCATGGGGTTAAGAACTAAATTATCTTCCCAATACAAAGACTTGGGACAATCATCTTTTATAGGATTCTCTCCACTAACTCTGAAGATGGCTACCACAGATATCTTCCCGGCTTCTCACTGAAGCTGGCTAACTCAAAAATCACTGCTGCAGTGACACAACACTGTCCGGTTTGAGCTCCTTAACCTGGACAATCAAACCTATCTATATCAACAAGGCCTCAACAACCTAAGATTCTATGAACCAAGTTTCTTCAGCTAGGTGACAAAGGCGTCCCTTCGAAACCAACAATTGCTCTAATACCAATTGTTAAACCTGAAGATCAACCTACAACAAATGGAGGAGAAGAATTCACAGCACAAAGATATTCAACATAAATAGGAAATTCAAAATATTAAAACACCCATAGCAAAGAAGCGCACACAATAACAAAGGGGTTTTTCTCACTGGGGACAAATGATTGTCCACCTTGTTGTTCTCTTTTATTTTATAGAGAAAATACACACGTAGAAACAACGTTGCCCCTAACATCGGGGATACAATTGGAAAACATCTCTGATTCTAAAAAACAAGAAAGCAATCTGCAGATTTCTTTACATGTTCCATACACAGATGGAATATAGTTACACAGATGATGTAACTGACAATATCCTAACATTGCAGGCTATTCTGTACTCTTCTCTTCAATCCCATCCGTGGTTTCTTCAACAGCTAATGGCACAGTTTTAACCTGCTCACAAAAGCAGACATTCACAAAATCACATTAGCTTCTCTCAGTTTTCCCAATCTAGTACTAAACAGGCCAAGATGACCATAATGCCCACATATCCACAAATCAAGTGTTTCAACAGCACTAACCAGATCTCTGTATTTTAAGATGTAAAACATCTCTAGATAGCGACGTGTCTCTCGTCTTCCAAGTTTTGATACATACTTCCAAAAGCCATAAACTCCAGCCAGAGTCATTAATCTCTCCGAATAAATCTGCCATGTATACCTGCAAAAGATCCACTCCCAACACCAGACTGAATCATCTAATACCACACAAAATTATAGTCTAATCCTAAAGAGACTGTCACTGCTGTCCCCTCAGCAAGGCAACTTACAAAATAAAATGGATAGCATTTATTCTTCAATGTGAAGCAGTGGTAAAGCAGACTGATATTTACCAAATAACACAAAAAACTTAGCTATGACAAGGAAAGGAGGAGATAAGTGTGCCATGAAATCAGACCCTAAACTTACTTTTCATAGATACGCTGTAAACCAGCATTAGAGATCTTGTCCCAGTAACCGGGATCTGTCTTGCACCTCTCAAAAAAGTCGGCAATGCATTCACTTGCACAATCCCCATGGTAGGGATCAATATGAAATCCAGACACCCCATCCACAATAATTTCAGCAGGACCTCCATTACACGTTGCAAATGTAGGAAGACCACACGTCATTGCCTCAACAACAGTAAGCCCAAATGCTTCATAAAGTGCAGGCTGCAACATAACCAAGACAGCAAACATTGATGTCAGTGATAGATTCAATCCATTTATAGATGAATGATAAATTGTAGAACCTTCACCAAGCATAACTAGCATTTGATAGGTGTATACTTATAGATAAGAAATTGAAAAGCCTGATATTGAACCTCGGGGTGCAGGATCCTAACTTGAAGACAATTAGGAGGAAAAAACCAACCTGTACAAAGGCACCCCTTGTGTCACAGATGTAGCGGTACAGTTCACCATTCCGCACTCTATTCTTTTGTGCACATATCCATCGGAACTGACCATTCAGGTTATACTCTTTAATAAGTGTATGCATTTTTTCAATTTCAGCCACTTCTTCTCTATCTTTGGACTTTGATGGGTCAAAGTCACCAGCAACCACAACAAGGTTAACCAGCTCCCTTAAGCGTTTGTTCTTTGCAAACCATTCAACCAGTCCTGTCATATTTTTCACCTGGTCAAGTCTTGCCATAGAGAAGATAATGGGTTTTTTATGGTCATTCAAGACACACCTGAAAACATTGCAAAAGTCGTTATTTTAGCACATGCAAAAAAATTTAGTTAATCAGTTGCTTCTGCTCAATCTGTCTCTGCTGCTTTCTTTTCCCATTGTGATGAATCACTGCTTTATGTAGAGAAAAAGTCTAACTCCATCTTTGAAGTGATATACTCAGGACTGCATAGTTAAGCATGTTGGACCCCCAAGAAGAAAATGAACGGGACATGAATTATCATCATTGGGTTCGCAAACAATCATTTTCAGCTTTCCCAAGACAAGGAAGTCACCAAGACTAGGATGAATCCTAAAATCCTAAATCAGCATTTAGGAATGCATATCAAAGTACCATGTCTAAAAATTAGATGAAGACTCGCACACATTCGCATTACTAAATAGCAGATGTCAAAATATAGAATGAGAAAGAACTGTCATGGAGAGTATTACTTACATATGTTCAGCTGTCTGTTCAGGATTGAACAAGAGTTCCTCAATTGAATCATGTAAAGCAGTAAGGCGATGCTGCTTTTCTGTATAAGGGAAATAAATCTGCATGTCTGCTCCAGGAGAAACAATGTTGAATTTGGGATCAAAAACATCAATTCCATGAACCACGCGGTAGAGTCCAGGGAGGGTGAAAGCAGTGTGGCTTTCGTACTGTCCAACTTTACCTTTGCTGCAGCAACAAAGTCATAAATTTAAATTTACGTACTAAGATACTGGTTAGTTCCAATTGGTTCAAAATAAGAAAAAAAAGACACTTTTTGGTTTTCACGTTTCATATATTCAGAGTACAACCCTGAGAAAGAACATAATAGTTTAGCAGATTCAGAACAAATAAATAAACAGGAGTTTCCAAATGCTGTCTAAATGAGGAAAACATCAGACCTTCCTGCAATCTCTTGATATGTGCTAGTGATAATGAAATCTGCATGATTCATTGCAATTACATCTGCAGTAAATTGGCAAGAAAAATGGTATTTTTCTTCAAAATTCTTCCAATATAAGTCTGAATCTGGGTATTTGGTCTTCTCCAAAGCATGGGCTATGTTGCACTGAGATGACAAAGAGAATATATTTTTAGATTGAAATTTTAATGAGAAAACCTTTTCCTTTTCCAGCTGTATCAGAAATACAAAATCACAATGGCAAGTAAAAAAAAACCTGAGTGATTCCTTGTTTATGTGCAATCAAAGATGCGACTAAATTTCCGTCACTGTAATTGCCAATAATCAGATCAGGCTGACCTTTTAGTTCTGCGGTTATTTCATTTGATACATCCTACAACAACATGACAGAAATCCTATGTTAAAGGAGACTGTAGAGTGCAACCCTTTGCCATTCTGTCACCAAAAACTTGCCAGTTATACCAATAAAATGTTAAAAAGCAGAACAGATTACGTAATACAAATAGTTCAGCAACAAGGTCACTAATGCTGATCATTCCAACTCAACAGTCCAATGCTTAATACTAATCTTTCTACTTCAGAAGCATTAGACGGTCCTAATACTTACACTATCAATTTTCAAAAGATCGGTAATTCTTTATGCATAGAAGTTAGCATCATCTGCATAAAATAAACAAATAGAAGCGCACCTAAAAGTCAGAAAAAATTATTTTTTGCTATACACCATTTAAATAGGTTCTTTAGTTAGAATTCTATAGCAGTTTCCTAAGGATGCCTCTTATGTAGAATACAAGTCGTCATTATAAATCAACAATTTCCCAGCTGCAGTAGGCTATCAATCCCGTTTCTTCAGCAGTTGCACAGACAGTCATGACAAGGAGACGCATGTAACATTCTCATGAGAAGCAGTTTTACAAACGAGAATGGCCCATATTTTCAGTATATGACCTACGAGCAACCAACAAAACAAAACCCTGGGCATAGTGGTCTACAAAAATCATCTAGATAAAACCGTGGGGGCATTTCCAACTGCGGTAGGGGTTGGTGAGGGCTTTGTATTACTGTGACAATTTTATGCTGCATACAAGAGACGAGAGGAATAGGTCTAAGGCTATGGCTCATAACTAAGAAATCATGGGATAGCCACTTTTTCCGACGGCCAGTAAACCTCCAATGTAAGCTACCTTGCAGTTGTGATCTCTGTCAAAATAAGTTCCATATGATATACTCAGGGCACAAAAGCAACAAATATATTTGTCTATAATCATCTGTTTTCTGTATTGCTGGTGTTTCATGTCAGAAAGTTTACTTCAATTTTTTTAGTTTACTTTTTCAACCGATTAACAGCATTGTAGAACTTGAATTGCACTACTTCTGACAGAATAAAAATTATCAATTTCAGTCTTGACGAGTCATCTGCTTTTACCTCTGAAAATCTTTCCAAGTAAGGCCACACATCAAATCGAGAAACCCAGTTGCGCAAAACTCCTTTGTCTGTTCTGAAGGGCACCCGGAGTATCCGTGAATGTTGTGTTCCACTAATTCTTTCAATTCGTTGATTGCATGTTGTGCCATAGGACTCGGGAATCAGACGAGTTACCTTGTAACATAATTGAAAAATGTCAAATAAAAAATAAAAAAAATAGGTTTTGCTAAATTGCATTCTAAGAACTTAAGAAACCAGAATACAACATTTGAACCTAAACACGCACAGGTACAAGTACCACATCCACTGACATGTGGGTGTGACGAGGTACTTGAGTCTACACGTGTGTATACACGAAAGATGACCAATTTAAACATGATAGTATTACATAATACAAAACCGCCTCATTCATCAAATGCTAGAATTTACATTTTATCATGGTAAATAATTTGATCAAACCAGATCACTCTTAATTTAAATACAGAAGACATAATGTGGGTAGTAGAGCAGAGCACTTTACCACGATGATCTCAGGTGTGACGTCCAATCCTTGTTGTTTTATTCTCAGCAGCATTTCATTTTCTAAGGCACGAACTTGATCGAGTATATACACAACCTGTGCTCAAATAAGAACATGAAAGTACACCTTTTTATAATCATGATAGTCTATTAGCACAAAACAGCTAAAAGGATTTCAATCAATACTGTGTAATACTGCTTTTATCTAGAAGCATCGGCTTCATTTTAAATGGATATAATGCCAATTATTTTCAATTTCATTGTTAAAAGACAAAGAAAAATTGAAGGACAAGTACAAAATATCATCAAACAATGGAGAAAAAATCTCATGGAATGTATATTGCAATTATAAAAAATCTATGTACCTGTCCACCAGTGTCTGGCATTCCTAAAACATTTGCTTGCCCAAAATAACCATGAGGTGAAAGAATCACAACATTAAAGACCATAGGAATCTTTCCTAGAAACGTTTCTAAAGTCGATGGATCAGGTGCCTGAAGGATCTCCAAGAGTAAACGAATCATATCCAACACATGTTCTGCATTGTCTCCCCATCCTTTTTCCAATCCCATTTCTTGTAATCTGTCCACACCAGAGTCAAGTAAGAACCAAACAAAGGCATTGCCGTTTGTTTTTTTCTGCTACACCTATAACCTTTGAATCTAATTTTCTTTCGAATATATTCATTCATCTTAAAATCCATTCTGTCATAGGAAGGTATCAATCAAGTAGACATCAGGAAAATTGCTAAAAGAGCTATTCACACTTATTAAAGGAAGCATATGTTAGCCTCAATTAAGTCCGCAAACAATTCCTACAATATCAATCTTTTTCTTGCTGTAATATCTTGAATAGAGAAAAGACATATTTGTCATAGAGCAAGTATTGTAAATTACTTGTGTTCAAACTCTGTATATGGTGTATTCAAGGGGAACTTGCCAAGATGCTCCTCTGCCTTTACCAAGGCTGAGCGTAGCTTGGGCAAACTCTGTATCCTCTCATTCAGCATCAGCTTCTGCAAGTTAACATGGCACACGTTATATTTGCCCAATTCTCAACATACTACAAACGAGAAATTGAAATGAGCACCAAACCAAGGACAAATTCTTTTCTAACCAAGCGAAAACAAACAGTTCCCCTAACAAAATTTCACATCTCGGAAGTTACTCTGCTATGTGCGTAGGCTACAGGTAATATTCTTTGAATTATCTTTATCCCACCCTGAAGGACTCACATTTAACGGGATATCCATATATTTACTATGACGCCAATTTGCTCCTAGAAGTAATATATAAGGCCAAGTTATTGTCAGCAAATTTCAAGTATAAGTACATGTAAACATTTAACAAAAATAAAATGGCAATGTAGTGGAGGAATAGAATCATCTTCATAATTAGGTTTCTACTGTTTTAGTTTGATTTGAAATGAGTGTGAAGTAGTTAATATATAGTTTTCTATAACTAACAGAAGCCTAAACAAAAGATGAGGTAGCCATATGAACTTTTAATCAATTCATATTGTATATCTCTAGAAAAGCTAGGCCACCCTTCCTTGATATTTGATTTAGAGGTATTTTGCATTGATTACATTGGAACTAAACTATCAAACACAATGATACAATATATGAACCAAGAAAAGCAAATGACCTGGCCTCGGTAGTTGTGTGCTCGAAGGAAATCCAGCAAGGGCTGCATGCTTTCTTTATCATGGAATAGTCTTGAGGACAAATGTCGATTCAAAAATTGAACTCCACTACCAATGGAAGATGGCTGTGTTGGGCGAGGAAAGGATGCATTGAAAGGCTCAAGGTCTAGCTCCAATACATAGTTATCCTTGACACTGCAAAATACAAAAGCTGTATGATTTTCTTATCCAAGTAAAAAGAGGAGTGAATCTGTATTTGTGCAACTGTAACAGTGTATAGAGAATATGAAAGAGAGCGAAATATGGTTGAATTTAAAGTTTATACCCCCCTATATACATGCAGCTAAAGTGGATATATGCATTTGCAACTATCCATTGATAAGGTTTATTACCTCCTTTTGTATTTTGTAATGCAGGAAAAAAAATAAAGAAAATTTAAAAAGAGATATATAAATAGAGAACGGCTATGATCTTCGACAAGTAACTTTACGATCCATAGAAGCTATCTAGTTATGAGACTTCAATATATCATTGACAACATCTGCATTTATAGAATTTTCTATTTTTAATTTAATGGACCATGGGTCCATAATGTAAATCACTACCTTCCATTCACAAGTTGTTCCTTCAATTCCAAATATTCAGCTACAGAAAGCTGTTCAAGAGCAAGTTCATCAACATTGACACGGACATACTCCCACACACCAGGCCTTGGCCGTACTGCAAGAACAACCCATGGTGGAAGAATGATGGCCTCCTGCAGCATGTCATATTGACATGAGAAACAAATAACTAAGCATAAATTTTGTGACAAGTACAACTACAATGTTTTGAAATCTACTGCTCAAGGAAATGCAATAATGTTGTATGTCTTTTAAGCAATGAAAAAGGTTTGAATATACCTGTGTGGACCTTAACACATCTCCAAATAGCCCATCTCGGAGCTTTTGAAGTTCATCATTCTCTCCTATTACCTCTGCTAATCCATCTAATAGATGATGAGGCTGCAAAATCTTCTTCCCTTGTGCTACATATCTGCAACATTAAACAAAACAAGGCATCCTTCAGAAGATCATGGGAATATATAAACATCTTACCATGTCTTATGTTATATAACTGTCCTTGTTGGTTACCTCAATTTAAATAACATAAATATTTTAATACTTTAATCTTTTATAAATTCTCTTGTGGACTACCAGAAGAACATGCAGTGCACAGCTCTTCTTTTAAGAATTGAGTTCCTCCAATCAGATAAAAGCAGCAAGTTTTCTCTGAAGTGTTAAAAAAATATGATATCGAGGAGTTTTACAACATTTCTCCTCTTGGAAATTGGAATATCGATTGTTCTGATTCTGATTTTTAGCTGGCGACAACCAGAGCTCAAACATAACTCCACACTAATTAGATGCCCACACTTTTACTGTGGCTTGGTGGTCAGCACCAACCATGTTTTCTAACCTCTGCATGGGCATGCTCATAAACACCCTCTTTTAATTATAGATCTGGGCTCTTCGATAAAGGCCCATTAGTTCACCTATGCATGCCCCTAAGGACAGAGCAGGCCCTATCAAGCCCCACCAGTATATGCAATAGTCCATTATCGAATAGCTTCATCAGTGGAAAAACTTAAGGAAGAAATTTAGTTTCAGAAAATGCATTTTACAGATTTTGAAATTTACAGTAGGATCACAAAAGGAGGTGTGAAGTAAAAACTTAAAAAGTAAACATTGTTCTTTGCCTTTCTATTCTCTTGGATAGAGTGTAAATGTTAAGTGTAGAGAAATGTCTGTCCACTTTTTGGAATTAAGGAGGCAAAAACTGAATGCTAGTCATAGAAAGCCTACTGTAAACATTACAACCAATATCATAAAGATGTTATTCTTTTTAATTCTGAAACAGCCTTTAGAACAATTACTCCTAATAGGTTTTCAAACTTGCATTTAAATATCTACTTAGCCTCTATTATGAGCTTCCTCAAATTCTATGCAAGTTCCTGCTACATAGTCATCATTATCTCATATGCAAGAAAAATGAATATTAACTGATGGCCGCAATTCATTATTTCTAGTGTTTTAAAAATCAGTCCAAGTCAACTCGGCTGAGTTGACCGGCGACCATACTGACTCAGCTTGTTGCTCAGTTCGGAGGGACAGTTCAGTACCAAACCAGCCCTACTCGGCCGTCAGCCGAGTAGGTCCTGGACCCCACTGTGGTAAACTCAGAATGAAAAATTCAAATTTTTTTATTAAAAAAGCCAAAAACCTAATTCCTAAACACTACCAAAAAGCTATAAAGAGAACACCCCCTCCCCCCCCTATTTGCCTCACATCTCTCACGGACCAAAAACAGCCCAAAATTTTTTTAGGGGGCTCTAGCCCCCCCAGTGCCTACGAACATAACGTGTAAATAACCATGCAAAGAATATAACACATTCCCAACATCAAGGCCATTTACAGCCTCATCAATTATGTATTTTGCTGCTGATATGTATTACACTCGGAGCCATTTTGATATATTCACCCTTACATGGTATATACATGAGCAGACTTTGCATATTTTGTCTCTAATGGTTTGGAATCTTTAAAATATATTTTTTTCAATAAAATTTAAATATTTTATGTATTTTTTAGTAAACCGCATCATTGAAATCAGATCGGTCTGAGTCAATCCAAGTCCGAGTCCGAGTTGACCCTCGACCAATTCTGAGTCGAAGTCCAAGTCCGAGTTTTAAAACATTGATTATTTATAATTAAAACTCCAATATTACCACCAAAACAGAGAGATGCACTCTTATCTGAAGTCAGTACCTTTGAGTGCTACGAAAAAAATTGTGTTCTGAGGCAGAACCAGACCAGAGTTTTGCCCAAAATATCTCTACTTAGTGCTATTAGCCTGAAGAAAATATATCAAAGTGCAAATTTTCTAATATTGATTTTATCTTAAAAATCGTTTTTCTCATTGGCCTGCAGGTTGGATATTATTCTTGTTTCTGTGGAACATAGATATCACCCTAGTACAAGATGATCTCCCTAGTTTTTACATTGTAATTAAATGGTGAAATGAGAAATACCTTGGGCCAATCATAAACAAGTTGACCTGATTAGTTCTGAAAGACTTCTATGATAAAGTCCTTTAAATGGGTGGTAGATGAAGATGTTTCCACTCCATATTCTGTGGTAGATAAACATGTTACACCCACATCTCGCAAAGGTTGTCATTCAGACATGAAGTGTTGAGTTATGACAAGAGATCAGGAACTTCTGGCCAGACAGGAGAGAGAAGTCTACAGGGAATGACACCTTGACATTTGATGATAAACTGTTAAAAGGCATCCTTGGATGAAGTTGGATGAAGCTACTGTTCATCAACCAAACTTATCTAAATAGAATCAGAAATATTAGTCCATCTCTTACCATGAGGACAATATGGAAAATGCAATTTTCCAACCCAATATCATGCTTCTCCCTTTGAAAATCATTTAGGCAGCTGTCAATCCCATCACCCATGCCCGAATAGAGAACTTTGCATGTAATGCCATCTTCTAGCCCCCCAAAAAGGAAGGAACAAAGGCCTGTCCGGGAACAAAAAAGAATATAACTGCTCTGTATCAAGTATTGCGGGAATTCAAGTAGCCTTCATGAAAATCCCACAATAGAAGACAAAAGGCCTATCTTACCTAGCAACAATGTCAGCCCTGATGGCTGGACAAGAACAACAGTGTGCAAAATAATGAGACAGTGTGATAGTAAAAATTCAAGAACCCACCAAAAGAAAAAGAGATGAAACAAGGATCCTGACAAGTTAAAGCCCATCCTGTTGACTCCATCACTCATAAGGCCCGATCTTACAAATTGGAACCAAATTTCGTCGATATGTGAATCTAATACAGGGGAGATGGTCAATTACAGAGAAAAATGTCCAGGAAAAAAATCAAAGTTCATGAGATGGTGGACAGAAGACATTGGGATTGATGCCCACTACGAAGAAATCAGGCGCAGGTTTAGATGGATTTGATCTAGTGGTATCTACTATGAGACCTCTCCAATTAACAAAATAGAAATTCTTGAATCATAAAGAGTATAAGAACAGCAACCAATAAGAACAGCAACCAAGTAAAAAAGCTACCGCCCAAGAGGTAATTCTCTAAAACGTTCCATAATTACAACAAAGCAACCATGGTCACTTCACCCCCCAGCCCCCCGGTTACATCTAGCAATTGCAGCAATCCTACAATTGATGATAACAAGTGACTATTCTTATTGATCAATTTTCACATAGCCATCTTAACCACAGCTACAACTAATGTCAACAAGGTGAACTGATCATACTTAATGGTTAAGAACATGTGTTTCCTCAAAAGAGGTCATGGGTTCAAATCCAGAGAGGTAGAGAATGTACACCTCCGTAAACTTTAGCAATCAAATCACTACGCAGAGGATGTCCTTGTCTATACAAACAAGGGATCTCATACAAGACGGCTTGACCATGATCTTAAAATTAGATTATTATTATATAAACAGTCTTCAACCAAACTCAACATACTACACCCACTAACCTTACACCCTACACCCTTGAACTTCTTTCAGCAGCACACTCTCACAAGCTTGCAATCTTCAATGCCCCACTAAAATCACAAACCCCCCCAGGAATACCGAGCACCTACAAACCCAACATAGAAATGCCCCACTAAAATCACAAAACCCCCCAGGAATACCGAGCACCTACAAACCCAACATAGAACCCAGATCATATTCTCAAAAATCCACAAAGCGCGTAAAATACCCGAACACACACACGCACGCCCCTGAACACCCCTCCTGAGTCTCCAACTCCTAATACTTAGGCTACACAGCTGCATTAATGCAGGAAAATGCAGACACGAACACTTATACATATCTCATGCGCATTCTGATAAAATCAATCATCAGGGAAGGGAAACGGGAATTACCTGGAAAGTAGAGAAACTATTTCATTGCGATGCTCATAAAGCGTGTCTTGAACACAGTCTCGAGAGCTCGGAGCACGGGTCAGCTTTGCAGCAACCATATTTGTCTTTGCCTCTGGATGGATGCCAATACCACCAAACTAAAAAGTGATTTAGCTTGCTATTTGCTCTTAAAAACTAGCCCTACCAGAATTCTGATTGATACTCTGGTAAAAGAATTCAATTTCATGCACACTGGAATTACAATAGAGTCCTGAAACTTTTGAAAAACATAAACGCAGAGAGCTTCCAGAGAGTTTAATAGTAACGCTTTCTATGAAAATAAGAGCTCATAATACAGAAACAGGTCGAATAAGAAGCGTGGAAGAACAGTATATGAGCTGGGGGTTTATATTGACCGAGTAGACGAGCACGCAGGAGACAGACTCGCCATAAATGCAGGTGGTACTTGGCAAATATGTCTCGTGTTTAAACTTTAAATTTAAAATATAAGAAAACACAAAACCAGAAGTCAAATCAGGGAAAGAAATCTACTTTTGTCAAGAGTGGTTTCCAAGGGTGGTGCCCTCCTCAACTCAATTCATTTTGCTCTACTTTTTCTGCTCAGCCTAGGCTTGTAAGATTCTCATACGTGGCTGTACACGTCGGATTTTCTGTGGCGGCTCAGCAAGAATGCATTGTGACGATGGTCGCTTTCCATTGGCTTAATTTTCCAAAACAGTGAGTCGCCTCGCCACTGGATTTCTGAGGTAACTCTCTGTCAGAACAGAAGATCGTGACACGTTCAGCGCCATCTAGTCAGTAAATCATCATATCTGTTCAGTTGACACAAACAATTCTGTTATCGGGTGCAATTGGGTCGTTGGACTTAGGTAGGAAGTTGGGGAGAAACTATGGTAATTTTATTGGCATGGTGGTGAAGAGTAAGATTATTCAAAATTTTGACTTTTACAATTATTTTGTTCTTAAGAAAAATTTGACTTTGACAACTATTTTGGTTGAAGGGATGGAACATCATGGATTTAAAGCATATGTAAGTGTTTGCATGGGTGTATTAGCCAATGTTGTTTAAGCCCTTTTTAGGGCTTACAAGTGTATGAACATTTGGATTTGAATATGACATCTCCTAAAATTTTAAAGGGTTGAAGAAGATTTTAATGTTTCTAAGATTTTGTATTTTGTATGAACATTTGGATATGTATCTAACATCTCTTAACTGTTGAAGAAGGTTAGTTTTGCTAATCCAATTTTTCAAAATGTGTAGTTGGATTTTTAAATATAGTTTGTATTGAGAATTGTTGTGGAATATTCTTCTAGTTAAAGGTAAGTAGATATAGTTTATCTCGTYTATGAACCAATTTGTGGTATAAATAGTATTGGGTTGTAAGTTGGAATATTCTTCTAGTTAAGGATAGATAGATATAGTTTATCTTGTCTATGAATCAATTTGTGGTATAAATGATGTTGGGTTGTAAGTTGAGTGTTTGGATGGAGCATTGTATCATGTACGCTAAGTCTTAATGCTTATATGACATATTCATGTGATTGATAGAGTTATATTGATGTTATAATTTAGAGTAAGTTAATAAGTGGACCAATTTAACTCTTTTTTCTCTGAAATTGTTCTCCATATCCGATAGGAATTTTGTTGGAAGGTATAGTTCCACCTTATTGATGGGAGCTTTGACCATGGAACTTTGCCTTTAGGGGTTTTGGCCTATTTTAAAATGACCCAAATCGTTAGAATTTCAAAAAAAATGAGTAGATCAAGGTGGAACTTTATCTTATTAGAAGAAAATAAACTCACTGAAAAAGTTGAATTTGTTTCAGGTCTCCAAGGTAAACAGTCTTTGGTCAATAGAACATTGTAGGTAAGGGAAGTCGGCAAAACGAATCCGTAACTTCTAGTGCAAGAGTGGCATATAACCCTATCAAGTGTGGTTGTACACGAATGCATAAATCTCCCCTTGCTTCAAAATTATATTTATCTTCTCTCTATTCTCACTGGTCTATCATTAGATAAATTCTCACTACTAGCAATTAGAGTATAAATTAAGAGGCATTTTATCCTAAGGTTTTTAGGAGTTAGACTATAAAATTAATAGTCATTTTACCTTGATGGGTTTGGGTTTATAATCTATACATAGATGGTAGATTTGTGTAATGTGTGTGTGGATTTTCTACTTTTGGGGCTTTTATGCCTACTTTAAGGTGCCATTTTTCGACAAATATTAAGAAAAACATATTAGGTGTCCCCGTGATTATTTTAAGGTGTTGAAAAGCACTATGGAAATGACATGTGGTCTATGGGATCCACCTTAATAAGAATGTGGGGGTAGGCTTGTCATCACCTCATGGTGATATGTTTAGTTTTTTGGCTAGAGCAAGATCGAACTCTTGGAACATGTCATTTTAGGGATTCTTA
>SNQJ01S0001988.1:238962-260130 GCA_010110895.2 Picea sitchensis | reverse complement strand
AGACTAATTAGGAAACAAGCCATTCCCCAGTGGAGTCACCAATTTTGTTATTGGATAAATCCATAAGTGTGGACACAAACCGATCTCCCTAGATCCACCTAGATATAGAACAAAGCAAGATAGAATAATACTCTTTCCCTAGATTTCGACTATTGAATGAACTAGGAGGAAAGAACAAGTTACATACCTTATAATCACTTCCTATGGTCTTTGTTGCTCCTGCTGCGCTTCAATGCTCTTGTGCAGTCAAGACCAAAACAACAAAAATCAACCAAAGTGAAGAAAGCACAATCTATTCAACAGTCAATCTATGTATATGATCAAGGAGTTATACAATAAAGTGGAACTAGCTTTATGAGAAAGAATCATATTACTGTATCATATTAAATGTGAAAGAGAGATTACAACCATGGCCTTGATTTCATAAGGTCCCTTCCAACTGTTCTTCGTTCCCCACACACTTCTTGCTCCAAGGATTCTAAAACCATAGATCTGATAGCTACTCACAATTTATCTTGACAAAGAAAATAAAAAATCCACTCCAACCAAGCTGATAATTCCAAGCCAATCAAGAACAAGATCATGAACCAACAAAAGATAACTTTCTCCATGATAACTCCTCTCCTTTTATAAGTTGAAGAGGATAAGGTGAGGAGGTTAGGATGATCCCACTAAATCATGAAATCAAGTAAGATCCAAACCATTCGGATGCCACCTCACCATACAAGTTTCTCCTTCTAGAAGATTCGAGAAAACGCTCATTTTCCCACGTGTAGGCATTCTCGCACCCTAGCTATAGAGAAACCTGTGAACATCTCTCACCCTAGCTATAGTGCAACCTGCGAGAATGGGTCATTCTTTCACCCTGCCTATATAGCAACCTGCGAACTTCCTTTTTTATAAGGTTTTTACATAGGAAAATGCAACTTCTTTTCTCAGGAAAAGTTCTTCTCCCTTCTCTCTTTAGGAACACAGGCCACTGACCCCTCTGAAGGAAACATATAGGTTTACTTCATTAACGATCATAGGGATGAAGAAAATAATGTGTAACACTGGAGTATTGCACGATCTACCATAGAGAACTTCGAAAGGGATCGTCTTTAGGGATTCTTGGTAACCATTGTTGTAGGCGAATTCCACCAGCGGCAAGTAATCTTCCCATTTTTTGGGTTGATGAATTACATGCATCCTTAGCATGTCTTCTAGTATTTGGTTCACCCTTTCCGTCTGTCCATCGGTTTGAGGATGATAGGCTGTGCTAAATAGTAGTTTGGTCTCTAGACCAACCATCAAGGATTTCCAAAAGTTGGAAGTAAATTTTGTGTTTCTGTCAGACACGATCTCCTTAGGCATACCATGTAGCCTGAATATCTCCTTCATGAATATGCTGGCGATATCAATTTCCTTGCAATTTGATTTGACGGGGATAAAATGGGCAGATTTGCTCAATTTATCCACCACTACCATGATGGCGTCATTCTGTTTGGTCGATGTTGGTAATCCGGTGATGAAGTCCATGGAAATGGTTTCCCACTTCCCTTCTGGGATTGGTAAAGGTTGTAATAATCTTTCTAGGTTTCAGTGTTCTGCTTTAACCTGTTGGCATTCTATGCATTTGGCTAAGTACTCAGCTATGTATTTCTTCAATCCAGGCCAATAGAATTGTTTCCTGGTGGCTGCGATCATCTTCTGGTATCTTAGATGACCAGTATATGGTCTTTTATGTAGTTCATCCATTATGAACCTCTTCAAGTCATCACATTCTGGAATATACAACCTGTTTTTGTAAGTTAGCAGACCTCCATCTATCATCTGGTAGCCTTCATACTTTATTCCTGTGGTTTCTTGCTCTAGGTATGAGGTCACGGTCTAGAAGAATGTGTTTGTTTCTTGTAAATTCCTGACTCTTTCCTTGGCATTCGTCTCGTAGGTGCTCACCGCTGCCAGATGAATTGTTTTCATACTTCGGCTAAGGGCATTGGCCACCTTATTTTCCTTTCCCTTGATTTGTTTGATTTCAAAATCAAACTCACTAAGAAGGGCCATCCACCTAGCTTGTCTAGCATTGAGTTTTGGTTGGTCAAATATATATTTCAATCCACAGTGGTCTATCATAAGTATAAATTTTCTTCCCAGGAGGTAATGCCTCCACGTTTTCAAGGCATGCACTATGGAAGCTAGTTCTAGATCATGGGTCACATAGTTGACTTTGAGCTCATTCAATTTTTGGGATTCATAGAAGGCTACACTTCCTCCTTGCATAAGGACTCCTCCGAGCCCTTCCTTGCAGGCATCTGTGCACACGAGGAATTCAGCTTTAGGATCGACGATCTTTAACATGGGTGCATGGGTCAGTAAATGTTTCAGGGATTGAAACCTTTCTTCACATTCTTATGTCCACGTGAATTTAGCTCCCTTCTTCTGGAGGGCAGTGATTGGGCAACCAATCTTGGAGAATCCTTTTATAAATCTCCTATAGTATCCTACTAAGCACATAAAGGATCTGATATCTAAAACATCCTTTGGAGTAGTCCATTCCATGATAGACCTGGTCTTGTCAGGGTCTACTGCTACTCCTTCTTTAGATATGACATGACCCAAGTAATGTATTTGCTTCTGGAAAAAGTCGCACTTGCTAAATTTGGCATAGAGCTGATGTTCTCTTAACACTTGAAGCACGCATCTAAGATGTTCCTCATGTTCCTCTCTATTCTTGGAGTAAATCAATATATCATCAATAAAAACCAGTACAAATTTGTCTAGGAATTTGCTGAGCACATTGTTCATCAAGAACATAAAAGTGGCAAGGGCATTGGTTAATCTAAATGGTACTACCACAAACTCATAGTGACCATATCTCGTCCTGAAGGCAGCTTTGTGGATGTCTTCACCCTTGATTCGGACTTGATGGTATCTAGATCTCAAGTCAATCTTTGAGAAGATGGAAGCAACTCCCAATTGATCGAACAATTAATCGATCATGGGTAAGGGGTTCTTGTTCTTTATGGTTACCTTGTTTAGTTGTCTATAATCTATACATAGTCGGAGGGTACCATCTTTCTTCTTTACAAACAAAACTGGTGCTCCCCATGGAGACATGCTGGGCCAGATATAGCCTGTTTCCATCATTTCTTTTAGTTGTAATTTAAGCTCAACTATCTCAGGTGTGCTCATCCTGTAGGGTGTCCTAGAGACTAGCACCGCTCCCGGTGCAAGTTCTATCGAGAATTCAATGTCCCTTCTCAGAGGTAGACCCAATACCTCTTCTGGAAATACATCTCTATATTCTCTTAGTGTGGGGTGGTCCTCGAGCTTGGTTTTTCATCTTCAACTAATTCCAACACCTGTATCGCATAAAGTAGACATCCCTTTCTGCAATACTTTCTCATTTGAAGGGCTGATATTTGTCTCACTAAGACAGGTTTTTGGATCCCTCGAAGGGTTATCCTTCTTCCTTCTTCACCTACACATTCTAAAGTTTTATGGTAACAGTCCAATCTAGCTTTATATGTGGCTAGCCAGTCCATTCCAATCAACAGGTCATATGATTCTAGGGGTAGTATGTTAAGGGTTGCGTGGGTGGGAAATTCACCCATAGTGAATTGGCAAGTTGGTATGACCTCTTCCACCTTTCTTTTGGTGCTAGTGGATAACTATACCATCCATGGCTTGGTGTGTTTATGTGGCTGTAATTTACACTTATCAATAGCCTTAGGAGCTATATAACTCAAATTTGAACCAGGGTCAATTAGAATAGACACTAGATGGTTGGTGATCATACCTTCCATCTCCACCACTGAAGCTTGGTGGTTAGCTTGTTTATTATCCAAGGCTGCATAAATTTGTGACACATTCCTGGCCACATCATTGATGGTGGTAGCTTCTTGAACATTGTAAATTCTTCGACTGTCCTATTGTCGGTGCGGGCAGTCCCTCAGTAGATGCTCTTCTCCACAACCCCAAAATTTCAAGGGTTATCTCTTTGGGTTATCAATCTTTCCTAGGGTATATACATAAGGTTTATTTCCTCTCTGGGAGGGGAAATTATGTTGGTGTACACTTCGGATTGGGAAGCTCATCCTTGAGTCCTTCTTATATTTTTTAAATCTTGGGGATTTAAACCCCTTTTTCTGGAATCCCAAACTATTCTTCTGCTTCCAGTTTTCGTGAGGTTCTATCTGATGCCCCAATTGTTCGTAACAATATCTTACCTTTCGGATAGTGTATTCTAGGGTCTTTGGCTCATCAAACTCAATCCTGTTCTGATCGTCCTTAGGTATTCCACTGATGAATCATTGCACCTTTGCCTTCTCTTCTTTTATATAGGGTACGTACCTCAGCAATTTGAGGAATCTGTTGACATATTCCTCTATGGTGCGTTGCCCCAGTTTGAGTTCATAGAATTCTTTAGTCTTTTCGTCGAAATACTTTTCTGACAGATACTTCTTTTTGAAGTATTTCTCAAACCGTTCCCAAGATAGGTCCTCTTCGTGAATCCCTTTTACATTCTTAAGGAATTCCCACCAAATGGAAGCCTTTCCATTCAAGTTGAAAGTGGTTATTCGGGCCTTCAAGTTTTCTGTGAATTCATGGACTCTAAAATACTTCTTTAGTCCAAGCAGTCAGGCCTCCGCTTCCTCCCCTTTCTTTATTTCACCGTCAAAATAGGGTGGTTTAGCCTTCTTGAATTCTTCGAGATTGTGACTTTTGGAATGCTTTCGCTTCTTCCATTTTCTTCGGGAATAAGAACTAGTTATGCTACTAGAAGATCCCTCTGAGTCACCAATTTCCTTTCAAGAGGAATCTTTCAATGCTTGTCCCTTATCTTTGGGGTGGACCTTTCTCGAGGTTCTCTTCCCAGTGCGACCACTTGAAAGACCAGGTTTTCATATCCCAGGTGGACTTCGACTTTTCTTTGTCTTTCGTCGGTCTGTGTGACTGGTGTCAAGTTCATGCTGCAATTGTCTTTGTATGTCAGATAAGCTTTGCAGCAAGCCTACATTAATTTCTGTCTGCTTCTCTTGCTCTTTTATCAACCTCTCGTTTTTGGCCTTGCAGCTCTGTAGTTCAACCATGAAGCTTCTCACAGTCTCAACTATATTAGGAGGGGTCTCTACCGCTCTCCTTTCCTCAGAATCTTCATCTCTGTTATGAGATCCATCCCCCACTTCTTGGTGTGTCACCATTCGATGCATCTGCAGTTTGCCGCAGTTGATCTTCTTCTTTTTGTGAAAGAAAACACTTATTGTTAGTCAGAAAACATTATATTGTTAGTGCATAGTTCATATTTTTCGAATGCACACACAGTAGGAATTTTCATTCTTAACTTCGGATTTTGCTAAAGGGGTTAATATAGAGGGTTACTCCTTTTAAGAGTACTTCAAATGGAGTTTATGCGCAACTCGTTCGTGAGCCCAAGCAAGCCAAGTGTTTTAACCATGCTCTAATACCAATTTGTCACACACCCACTATCGCAACTTAGATTTTTCGTCTTTTCCTTCGAGGAACAGAATCCTTGAGATTTTTATGGGGCCTAGAGAAGACCCTCTCCTTCCTTAAACTCCCTCAAATGACCACAAGCTGGCCTTAGCGCAAGCACCTTTCGCAACTCGCGAGTCGGGAATCAAGACTCTCGACTCCCTTTTCTCCAAGCAACGATACCCGAGATACTATATGGGTATGGCTCCTCCTCACTAGCGCCTTCTACATGTAACCGTAGGCTAGGCCAAACACTAGCACCACTCGCAACCTCGCCAGTTGAGGTGTTGAGCTCTTGTGCTCCTCCTTCGTGAATCCCCGAGACATGTGAGGTAAATGTTGCATGGACTCTGCCAAGGCGACGTGCACACACCACTTGTCAAACATGCTATAACTCTTCTCACGAGCTATGTCGTCGCTTCCCGTCGCACAAGATCTCGGTTCTCGGTGTTTTTCAGCCTTAGCGATCAAAGTGCAGCTTCTTCATCCTACGAAACCCTGAGCCACGATAAGTCAACACTAGGTTGACTCTTTCCCAGTGTGACACATGTCCACCACTGGTCACTCGATTCCTAGGTTAAATACTAGCGCTAGTCGCATCTTGCGACTTTGTGGGTTGGAGTGTTGAGCCCTCATGCTCCTCCTTCACAAGTTCTCGATATACGATAAGTCAACAATGGTTTGACTCCTTCCCAGGTGACATGTGTCCATCATTTGTCACCCGTTCCCACCTTCCTCTGGGTTCTTGTTGTTACGCCACTTTTCAGCCATGTGGTCCCCACTTAAGGATGGGTCACGTGCTTTCATGAGCCCTCGACGTTCGGCTCTTCATGACCTCTATAATCAAAAGGAAAACTCCCTCAAGTTTCGAACCTCCGATAGGCGATAACCACGAAAGTTCTGATCCAATGATTCTCCCGTGCCTTGGATCCAATGCTCACGATCATGTCGTGATCTCATGGATCCTGAGTTCATGTAGTCCTATCCTTGACCACTCCAAGTTGCAAGTCAGTGAGATGATACTCTCCTGCCTATACAAAGGTTAAGATTGACGGTCATTAGGGTTCCGTCAGATCCTTGGATCTACGGTCCTGAGTCCCATCGCTACTTGCGAAGGCTGAAAGGGGTGAGGTGTTAATGCCTGCGCTCCTTCTCTAGATCCATCGGTCTTGACAAATCTGGGGTAGTCTCGATAGGATTCCGACCGTTCATCAACCAAATGATAGGGTATTCTCTTTCTCTTATAATTGGGCTCGCTATCCCTTCTGAACTTGAATCACGAAGTTCAACTTCTCGGGGCCTCAAACTCCCATGACTCCGAGACCTTAGAGAGCTATCCTTCCTTGCGTAAGGTTTCCAAACTTAACCGTTTATACAGAAACCAATGGTGACATATAAACATACACATGCATCCATTATTTCTAGTTTAAAACACCAGGCAATCATTCCACACAGGAATTGTTATGGGCATAAAAATACAAGCATACATTCATGATATTTAGTTCGAAATAAAAGGTATAAAACACTTATCAAATCTACCAGGCGTGATGCAACTGCTGAGAGGGGTGCTTTTTTCCACCCAACTGTAGGCTCAGTGACTCCAAATGGATTTACCACTAGCCACCCCTGAGATAGACCACAATGCTTTGAGGTTCAATCTCCTACTTCCAGCTCAACAAAAATCGAGGACGAAGGCTACTCTCCTTCTTCTGATACAGGAAAACAATCTAGGACAAAGGTTACTCTCCTTCTCCTGGTATTCAGAACTACCTACGTTTCTAGGGATTCTCCAGTTCTCTTTTGTGATTTTCCATCGTGCGCATTGCTCTCTCTCTCTTACCACATTTCCTCCCTTGCCAATTTATGCCTGCAAGGTTGCGTGTGGTGTGAATTCCGCCATCCGTGGTCAGGTTTGAGGGCTGTTACGGATGGGCAGTTCATCCCCCATCCCCTCATTAACTCTTGAGGATCCTCCCCACCTACCAACCTGACGGGAAATCCATTCTAGGATCAAAGAGCTACTTTGGTTTGTGGGCAAGTATAAACTAGTATAGTACTGGCTCGGTGGAAGTTAACGCAACCATTTCAGGTCCCTTCCACCACCTCTCATTAGCCATCATGGTCTCTTTTAGCACATACCCTCTCTCAACAATCATTCAACACATATTCATAACATAATTTACATTCATTGACCTTTTATACAAAGGTTCATCAAGTCAAACATTCACATCTTTGAGCTTTCCATAGTTCTTGGCCAATATAGTTATTTTTACAGACTGGGGGAAACAGGGTGTTACATAAAGGCTCATGGACAACATGAAGGACTCCATATCAAGTGCCAACTCAAACTAACAACCCACATTCCCTCATTCCCCACATGCCTGTCACACCCAGGAAGTGTGCCCCTTCTCTACTCAACAGTCCTTCGGCTACCCCACTTCATTTCCGAGATTCACCAACAGGCTGGACAGAAAGTCTCAGAGCACTGTAGTTGTAGTTCAAAACCTTCAGGAAAACAATCCACAACAATTATCTCACCCAGAGTATTGCTCACGGGCCTGACAACCTGCTTCTTCAGTCCATCTCCCAAACTAACCAGATACACTAACACAAAATGGCTATGGATACGAGTTTAGGTACAGTCATGAATATACAAAAGATAGCTCAATGGGTGTGAATACTCATGGATTATTAACTGGATAGTAGCAATGATGGTCAGTATGATGGATGAATGATGATGGGAAATGAACTAAGTCCCAACAATATGTATGCATGTTCCGAACTTGACACTTGTCATGTTGGGAGCTACTTTGGCCCACTTGTACCCAACTTTAGAGCTTAGGATAAAATAATTATCCATACTTTATGATTTAAGAAATATTAATATAATATTCCTTTTTGGCTTAAGCTCCCTAGATTAGCCCCTTTCCTTAACTTAGCCCCTCCCTTTCCCTAACTAGTGGATTTTAGTCCCCCTTCTCTTTTATCGTGGTCGGTCTGCGCCCAATGATGTATTTTATATTAATTATGAGACATATACAAAAATAGTCACATTGGCCTTTAACATATAGGCTCTCTATCCTAATCAAAACATACGCATCATAGCTTGTAACAAATGGCTCACCAGCCTATAAAACATAACATAAACACAAAGGATCGCTGGCCTCACAATCGCGCACACTTAAGATGCTGTGCGCGGTATCCTGGAATGTGCACACTTCATCATTTTACTATGTAGTACATGCATGCACTATGTCATGAAATGTGCATACAAAATGATATCTAAACAACTCACCAGCTTAAGTACATTTTCATCTAGATTACAATTGGGTTCGGCCTAGGGATATTACATATGAACACCCCTATATCCTTCTAGAATTGGTGAGTTATGAGGATATCAACATTTGGTGAGTTGTTTCTCTCATGATATGAGTTTAGGAACTCTCAATACAATAAAGGGTCACTAATTTCTAGAGATATAGAAGCATCCTCTACCTTCTTCCACCATTATATATAAAGAAGTCCTTCCAAGGGTAAGAGGGGGAAGAATCATTCACCAATACATGCTGCAAAAATTTAAAATGAGCTCTTCTACAGAGATTAATCTTCATATCAGGTCATCCTTTCTTGTGTGAGGGATAGGGAGGAGATACATCAAGGAACTAGGGGGGATACATCAGGACTCAAGGTATGACTACACTAATGTATTTTTCCTTCATTTGTTGTGTGTGTGTGTTTTCCCCTTCCCAAATATGTTGTATTCAGATTTGTATGGTAGATCGTATCTTGTATTAGGTATATTAGATTAGATATAGAATATATTTGGATTTCCTAACACTTGAAAAGGTTTGTAGATTGGTATTTGTTTGTCACGTGTGTGCAGGTGTTATAGAAAATTTTTCCACACTCCATGCATATTGCTTCGATGGCCTTCCATTTCCCTTTGTAGACTTAAATTCCCCTTTTTCCTCACTCTAGTGTCAAAAATATAATTTTTTGTCCATATACACAAGCCACAGTTAGAAAACTCATGCATATGGAGGTTTCTCCATTAAAACCCACGTACATCGAGTTTTGTACTCAAAAAATAAAAAAAAATGTGTTGGGTTTCCATGCCATGTCAGGATATCCATGATCCTTGACCTTCCATATATTGGAAATGATCCAACTCGACCCTTCAATTCCATTTGAAGGATATAAATTGATCCATTTACAAGTCTTGGATAATTCATCATCGAGAGAAAAGACACTCTAGATAAATTTCTCCCCATATTGAGTCTGCATCCCTTTGTCCTTGAAAGTTTGAACTTCTTATGTTCATCCCCCAAGCTCTTCCTATATTGACATGGAGAACCTCATTGGCTCCTACTACTTATGAGATTTCCTTTGTGGAGGATTGAAGTGGTGAAGGCCTAGCTCGATATGTGTCATTACAAAGGTTTGTCACCTATGTACTTTTGTTGATTACATTAATAGAAATACTATTTTCTCGTCCAATTATATGTCGCAAATATTTGTATTACTTTCCATGGGAGTATTTGTTATGCATGTTAATGGATTATGTTAGTTTGTATGCTAACATTCTATATAATTTCCACATGCTTGCGTATCTTGGATGCTTAGGACACATTGTAGGTATAAATCTTTAGGTCATGAGATCAATCGTGGTCTTCTTCAGACATCCAGACAAGGTAGACTTCTAGCCTTCTCTTGTTAGCATTTTCATTTATCTAGCATACTTGATATTAGAGTTGATTTATGGGTTTTGTTCCTTCTGTTGTGGTTTTCTCCAAGCCATAGAGAGATTTTCCTCGTCACAAAATTGGTGACTCCATTGGGGAAGATCTCCCTTTTGGGGTATTGGGTTTTTCTTCTCCTTTATTTTCTCTTTGTTTACCTAAGTTTTTGTGTCGCGTGTTGCTTGATAGCCTTTATTTTGATTTGTATCTAAGTTTCTTGGCCTAACACTTTCCCATGCAATATCTTCTTTGGCATACGCGGGTTTTCCATTGAAATTCACATACATATGTGTGATGTTTGTCTTTAGGGAGCATACATATGCTTTTGTTCTCGGAATAGTTACGTACACTATATTCTTATTCTTTTTTATGGAGTTGAGTGTTTGTTGGGTATTTTTCCCAGTTGTTGAGACTTCTTGGGTCTCTGTCCTGGATTTTGAGTGTCTCTAGTGTAATAGGAAGGCATGTTATTGGTGAATATTTTTTGTGAATAGTCACAAAATCCCAGACACTCAACAATTAGGATAGGGACCCAAGAAGTCCCAACAACCAGCAAAATCACCCAACAAACACTATAAAACTCAACATAAAATTCTCTGTTATAAAACTCAACGTATGTGTCTGACGAGGAGTGGTGAAGCCCATTGTGTAATTGGTGTCCTGTTGGTTATTACTCTTTCTATATACTTCTTGGTTGACCCAGGTTAAGATCTAAATAGGTTTCCAACAAAACCCTCTAAAATTATCAGCCCTCCTGGTAAACTAGAAGGAAAAACAACACACAAAATGTATTGCACAGTCTCACCCGAGATAGTCCCATGGGTGACTACAATGATCAGGTGCTTGTAGTCTATGAAAGAGTGGGGATATGGGATTGAATTCCATCTCCTTAGGCATTGATCTCCATGCATATTCTAATTCTATGTATGCATTCTAACAGATCTAACAGAAGCATTCATTCATCCATTCATATTCTAGCTATTGACAGAAAGTAAGTACACAATACCCAACACACATGACACAAGTTTACCGTGGTTCACCCCCTCCTGAGATACGTCCACAAAGATATGGATTCTTAGGCTCTTTATTTATATTTCTTCAAGATATGGCACTGCACACACTACAATTCTAACTATGCAACCACAAAACAGGTTCCACAACCTATGTAAGGAAGACTAGATTGAAATAGACTCCTCATCCTACAATATAACCCTCAATATATAGCTACTTGACTCTCCTACAACTCAACAATTTAAAATAAAGTATCATATCTTACAGTAGTTTTCTTAACCGAAAATAATAAAACTTAGGAACAACCATATCAACAACCACCCCGACCTAGACCTCCTAGGTGCTTAGTTATACTAATTTTTAGCTTATCAACCATTATAATCTCTTACAAAAACCATAACCCTAAGGTGGTTAGGCTTTTTTGCATGCAGGCCTTGCATGATTTCCTCCTTTGCATGCGACTTTTCATCGCACATGTTGCTTTTCCTGTCAGTTGTATTTTTCCCAATTAAGCTTTATCTTCCCAAAAATGGGCTTTCCTCATGTTGGCAGTAGGATGAAGTGGAAAGAAGGATGATCGTGGGGAAAGAAAGTGTGCAGAAATTGAAGTAACAGCTGGAGGAAAACACATCATGCATGCATGCAAGAAGGCGTGCACAAGGAAAGAGACAACCAGAAGGAAGAACAACATGCATGCATGGGAGGAAGACCTAACATCAATAGGGTTAGGGTTTTGGTAATATATTGTAAATGACTAAAGAGCCCGAAATATATAAATATAGATACGTAGGTATCATAGGGGGTTCCTTCTTGTTATTTCGGTTTTGCATTGTTACATCATAGATATGCATGAGTCGATGCAGATTGTAGTGTTGTTATGTACTATTTTGTAAGTTATTGATCTAGAGGAGAGGAGAGAAGGAAGATCTAAGGATTAGATCGCAGGTTGAGGAGCCTGGTGCGATCTAGTTTGCCTCATATAGATCTTACCCATCTGAGGAGAATTGTAAGCGTGCGGCACCAGATATGAAGAAATACCATAATAAAAGAGCCAAGAACCAAATCTTTGTGGACTTATCTCGGGAGGGGGTGAACCATGGTAACATCTGTGTAATGGGATGAATGCATTCATATATTTACTGTCTTTTCAGTAGTTATTTGTTATGATTCATGAATGAATTAGTTGTTACATTGATTGCTTATTTACTGTTGCGAGATTGAGGGAATAAGTCATGAATAACAATAGGTTGCAATCACAAGTTATAATAAATGGTCGAGAAGACAGATCCCATATCTTGTGCTCAATCCTAGGCTGTAAACACATGAGTCTTACAACCACCCATTAAAGCTATCTCGGGTGAGACTGCGCAGTGCATTCTGCGTGTTGCTGCGTTGCCTTTTGGTTTACCACGAGGGCCGATAGTTTTAGAGGCTTCTGTTGGAATCCCGAAAGACATGAACCCTGGGTCAATAACTCAAATGATAGAGTAGAACCAGTAATTAGTAACCAACAAATGGTTTTGTTTCCGTTGGAAGGAATATAGGAGGATTGATTAGATGAGATAGGAGGAGCGGGAAACGAGCAAATAAAAGAAGAGAGAAATGAGCCATTAGAAGGGGATGTTGAGACCATGGAACCCCACAAAAGAAGAAATCAAAACTTGGTTGAGAACCAAAGAGCTAGATTTTGAACATAAAGACAATAGAAACCCTAGAATCATACCTCGCAAATATCTAGACAAATACATGTTTACTGATTTACATGAAGTCTTTTTCTATGATTTTCCACATCTACTATAGGAGTGGATACTAAGGTTGAAGGATAACCACGTGACAAACCAGATTCAATAGCTAGATTGGACCCCAATATAGATTGGGCAGTTACAGCAGGTGAACAACAAATTCACCCATGCAGTGGACTTTTGTCTTGACAGTATTGTGGCAGGATTCATAACAGTGTTTGTCATGGACACATCAAATTCATACAATGCAACGTAGCAAGAATTTCTACGCAGACCTCGAGGAAGGTACATTCAATCACTGTATACTTCTATTAAGATACTTCTATATAACAAACGGGTAATGACAATGGAATTAGAGAACTAAACTTCCCTGCGTGCATGGGGGAAGGGGGAAAACACTAACAGAGTGAGGATAAATGGAAGGAGGGAAGGATAAAGGAAATAAGGTGGAGGAACCGATGGACCCAATCATGATGGACAAATACTAGATCAAGTGGATCTTGGCATCAATGAGAAAGACGCGTAGAGGAGCACCCTACCAATACAAGGTGAACACTAAGAAGAGAGCTACAACCGCAACGGAAGTCTTGGTTAGTGATGAGGAAGAGGTAGAGGATCTATGGGCTGTGTAGAAGATTGATGAAATCCTGCATGCAACATATGAGAGGAAAACGAGAGGTCTAAGAATGGGAGGAGAAGGAAACCATCCTATCCATATTAATGTTAGTGTGGAACCCATAAACCCATGTGTGATTAATACACCAAAGAGAACACCACCATTTAGTCAACCGCAGTTTGGAGGAAGTCCAACAGCAGGAAGTACATCTACACAAGGAACAACAACTGGAGGAGCTAGTTGAGGCAACACTAGTGAAGTATCTACACCGCGCGGAGGAGGTAGTAGTTCAGTATTCAAAATGGCAGGACACGATCCTACCATCAAGTTACCCGAATTTTGGGGAGAAGTAGTAGAAGATCCTGAGAATCACTTGTTCATTTTTGCAAATATATGGGAAGAAAAATAGATCACTAATGAAGATACCAAACTCATGCAGCTAGATTTTACACTAAGAGACCATGCACTAGACGGGTACATGAGTCTAGACACAAACAGTGCCCCTGGGATGACTAGGACACTAATGGACATTAAGAAGTCACTTATTAATGAGTTCCAGAAGCCGAGTTCAGAGGATTAGTACATGAACGAGATGATCGAAATAAGACAGAAACCAGGAGAGTCTGTATGGGATATTGACCAGAGATTCAAGCGACTGAAGGGAAAGTTAAAATACCTCATGACTAATATACAACATCGACACCTGTTTGTCAATTCATTACTCCCACACTTAAAATACCCTTTACGACAACAAAAATTTCAAACGCAGGCAGAGGCTTTGAAGGAAGCCTTGCAACTGGAAGAAAACCAGTACCAACAGACAGAACCAGTTATCGAAGAACTGAAGGAGGATTTGAATAATCTCACCTTCTAGTTGAACCAGAATAAGAACAAGGACAAATGAGAAGTCGTTTGGTGTACCATGTGCAGGACAAAAGGACACCACAAGAACGAATGTCCAACATTCGCGTAGTACATGGAAGCATGAGTGTTGAATCCATTACCAACGGGAGGATTATGGTGAAAAATATGCAAGAAACCGGGTCACGACCCTTATCACTACATGATGATGAAAAAATACCAAACAGTTCCAAAGAATTCATATTGCACCTTTGCAATTCAGTGGGACATGACGATAAAGACTGAAGAAGTATGGAGCTGATGCGAGAAAGTACATCAGATGCATATAGGGTACAGGCTGAAATGATGACTGGGCAAGTAGCGCCATAGTTCAAGAAATCCCCAAGACACAAAATCATGTTTGCGATAGAATGGGGATCTTATCAGTACAAAGTCATGCCGTTTGGACTGAAGAATGCACCAGCAACATTCTCCAGAGTAGTCATTGTTGTGTTTAAGGAATTCATCCATCGATTTCTTGAAGTATACCTGGATGATTTGACAGTCTATAGCATGTTGAAAAACCATGTGGAAGTTTTACGACTGATGTTAGAAAGATGCAAACAGTGCCAGATATCATTGAATATCAAGAAATGCATATTTGGAACACCGTTTGGGATACTATTGGGCCACATAGTATGAAAACAAGGTTTATTGGTAGATCTGGCAAAGATGGCAGTCATTGTTAACTTTCCAGCACCAAAAATAGTCCGACAGCTAAGAGAAACATTAGGACACACACGATATTATAGGAAATTCATCAAAGGATATGCACAAATCACAACACCAATGGAAAATTTCTTAAGGAAGGATACGAAGTTTCAGTGGAATGACGAGTGTCAACACGGTCTGGGTACCTTGAAGGAAAAGATGGTTACCGTGCCGATATTAGTATTTCCAGACTAGGAAAACACATTCCATGTGCATGTAGATGCATCAATGATAGTACTCAGTGCTATCTTGTCACAGCCAGGAACATGAGACTTGGATCACCCAATAGCGTTCGTAAGAAGAAAGTTATCAGACTCAAAACAAAACTATAACATGACAGAAAGAGAAGGGCTAGCCAATGTCTATGCACTACAAAAATTCAGACATTACTTATTGGGAAAGCACTTTAAAATTTTCACAGATCACTCAGCCCTGAAATAACTCATCAACAAGCCAGTGTCGGGGGGGAGAATTTGTCGATGGTTACTAATATTCCAAGAATTCGACTTTGAAGTAATGGTTAAAATAAATAAATTGAGTGCAAGACCTGACCACCTGTTGAGGGTCACAAATGGAGAAGAACCTACGAATTTATAAGACAAATTTACAGATGCACATTTATTCTCAGTACAAATTTCTGATGAATACTTCGCAGAAATCATTCAGTACTTGAGAACAGGTTTTGCGTCGCAATACTATATCACCATGTAGAAGAAAAACCTGGTAGTTCACGCTGCTGACTATCAACTGATTTTCAGACTGTAATATAAAATGGGTGCAGATAGCATCTTGTGAAGATACACATTAGAGCATGAAATACCAAGAGTCTTAGAAGAATCCCACAAGGGAATAGCAGGAGGGAATTATGAAGGTAAAGATACCATGCAGAAGGTATTGCACGCAAGACTATGGTGGCCAACGATTCACAGAGACTCGAAGGAGTACTGTCAAAGATGAAATGTTTGTCAAAGGGTAGGAAAACCCAACATAAGGGATGAAATTCCATTACAACCACAAGTAACATTACAAGCATTTGAAAAGTGGGCAATAGACTTTGTGGGACCAATCAACCTACCAAAAAAAAGAATAGGGGCTAGGTACATTATAACTGCGACATAATATTTAACAAGATGGGTACAAGCCACACCAGTAAAATATTGCAGTGCAGAAACAACAACGCACTTTTTGTTTGAAAAATTAATCACTCAATTTGGGTGCCCAAGAGTTTTGATGAGCGACCAAGGCATGCACTTCATAAACAACACCATCCGTGTGATGACTAAAGAATTTGAATTCCATCATCAGAAGAGCACATTGTATCATCCACAGGCAAATGGCACAGTGGAAGCCTTCAACAAGATTCTGGAGAATGCACTGAAAAGATTTGTAACATTAACAGAGATGACTAGGACCTCAAAGTACCAACAATATTATGGGCATACAGGACTACATGCAAAAATTTGATAGGGAACACGCCATTTAAACTGGTTTATGACCAAGAAGCAGTAGTACCATTAGAACGTTTAGTACCTAGCTTGCGTGTAGAAGCTATAACACAAATGACAGAATGAGGCGCAATATAGGAGAGACTGAATCAATTATTGACCATGGAGGAAGACCGAATCTTGGCAGGATTTCATCAACAAGTGCAGAAAGAAAGAGACAAATCTTAGCACGATAGACACATCAAGAAGAAAATGTTCAACGAAGGATATCTAGTATTGATGTATGACAACAAATTGTTACAACACCCAGGAAATCTTAGAATGCATTGGTTAGGACCATACGAAGTAATATCTATCACAAATGGAGGCATTGTATAGTTAAGATATTTAGCAGGCACAAAACTCATAGGAATGATCAACGAGAGACGACTGAAGTTGTACAAGGACAGTCGACCACCCACTGCGCAGTAAAAAAAAAATGAAACAAAACTAAAACAACACAATATGCCTGAGATAGAAAGGCCACATGAAGTTAGAAACATGAATTCGACAAAGGTAAGAAAAATGGTTACATACAAAGGGAAACAAGAGAGAAAAAGAAAGGTGGAAAAAGAAGCATGACAAAATGATACTAGGAGAAATTAAAGAGAGGCAAGGACAGATGGGATGGCACATTAATTGCACCAACAAAACATGGGACAACAAGAGTAATGGTAAGTATGAAACTGTCGAAGATGCATTGAATCCACAATTAAGGTGCATTTAACCCATAACCAAGGAAGCGTACTCGACAAGCTTCATGGGAAAGCTATACAACACACGGATGCAGGAGCCCATAGTCTATTCACGAAGATAGAGCAGAAAAAGAGTGACAGAGGCAAAATAAAATATAGAGATCTCACAAAGACCACATAAACCATTTGAGTCGAGCAACCATTTGATACTAACCACGATGGCACCTCCCAAGAAAGCAGAAGCGAGCTAGACTTCCAGACAAACCAAAGTTCAAACTAGGTCACGAGGACATGCCGAAGAAGGTGAACATCAGCCGCTGGAGGTCGTCAATATCGAAAAAATCCCATCCCTAGAGAGGATACCAGTACATCCCACACTGATACTAGAAGAAATCTAGCAGCTAGCAGTAGAGGCCACCAATGTAGAGATGGTCACAACAGTGCAGGAAACGCAAAATCAAGAAGCATAAATCCGAAAGGAGGTGCAACCAGAGAATACAGAAGCAAATCCAAAATCTAATCGCACGGTGCCGAATCCAACAATAGTAGTGGAGCTAGATGAGTCTCAAATGACCATCTCATAACACCCAACAGGGGAGACCACAGATGATGTCTTGGATTATCCAGAATGGCATATAGAGGGACAACCAGAAGTCGCTGGAACTTCGAGCTAGCCACCGCAGCCGAAGGACAAGATACAGATACCAAGTTCACCCTGCAAGAAACCTGGAACATAAATTGTTCTACCATGCATACCAGCTAGGGTACAGGTAGGACCATATCTACTGGGTCACATCGGGAAGCTCAAATACTCAGACCATGATGTAGCAGACGAAGCCAAGTTCCTGGAACTTGCACAGAGGGTCTTTATATAGACCATAGGTACAACTCAGCTTGGAGAACCAATTAACCAGCCATACCAATGGGCAACTGGGCTGGAGAAAACAGGAATCTTAGGTCTGTTGAACCTACCACATTTTGGCAGAGGCCAGAAAGCAACAACATGCATCAAGCAGTTGTTAGCAGTCACACATGGAGGGTACATATGGATGGACAAAACCATCCCCATAACTGTTGAGATTATTGCACAAAAAACAGGCTTACCAATTCAGGGTATGGATCCCACGTTGGTTCTGGACGAAAAATCCAAGGAGAAAGCGCTGGCGGAAGAAATGAAGAAGAAGTATAGCACCACTAGGGGGATGAGAGGCATCATCATAAAATGGATCAACAATGCAGCCACACAATTGGGTGCAAAAATCTTAGCTTGCAAGTTACTACGAAAATGTTGCAGGGAGGAAGTACCAGCTGGAGTCATTGCAGTTGCAGCCTAGTGCAAAGAAGGCACCTCAATGAGTTGGGTGCCATACTTACTGAACTTATTCCTATAGGACTGCAAGGATGTGTAGGACCTAGGCACAAAGTTCCACTACTCATGACCAATTACTTTAATAGACTTCATGGGATGGAAAGAACTAGGCTATGTATTTTTTTGTACCAGACCACATCCAGCGGGAGTGAGGTATCTATTGTTGAAAGCAGGGAAAAACCCCAGTAATAAGAGGGAGAATGGGATCATATTTGAAGCATACCTGAGAGACATACAGGAAGCCATCAGTCAATTGTGGAGAATAACACCCGCGTTGTCGTGTGATATGTGAACATCGCCAATTTCCAGGCCACGCGACAAGTAATGTGGATACAGGCACGACAAGATTTGGCTAAACAATGGTTATAGATGCACTACTGCATTATAGAGGGTGAGATCATATGGTCATTAGCGAATGGCCCAACGAATGGAAGATTCCATCCATCACCCAGGAAGTGCCTGAAAGAAAAACAGAAGGAGATGCAGAGTAGGGGGAAACAAAGCCTCCATAAATACAAGTGCCCAAGTGACCAAGAACGGGCCAAGGCAAGCCGACATAGATAGACAAAGGACCAAAGAATATAGGAACCCAAAAGGGGAAGAAGGAGAGTACACAACCGACAAAGGAAAAACATAAATAGACTGAGGGAGCACAAGAGACCGCCTCAAATCCCAACACACAAGAACCATGGGGAAATAAGAAACCAACCATGCAGGAAGGAGGCACGTGCAAGAATTCAAAGGCACAATGAGCACCTATAGAATACACAATTACAGAGGACGATGGGGACATCATCGCTAGAATTTTCTAGGATTGTCTAGTCGAGGACTTTAACCATGCAGCACATCACAGGGACAAACTGTAAAAAGAGATGATAGAAATAGGATAGTTCCTTAAGAAATTCAGTGAAGTACAAATAGTAGGAAGCAGCAGGAGCATAGAATCATCAACACCACAGTATCCAGGGGATCAAATTTTGCTCAAAAATTCAAAAGGCTCGGAATCGCTTCAAATTGAACGGGAGCGTAGGCCTCGTCATTACAAACCCAACACAACTCATTTGGGTTCAAATAGACGTCGGGAACGAGAGATATCGCATTCTGTTCAAAATGACAAACAGGTAAAAAAAAAGAGATGTTGATTGTACAGTCCGTACGGCTGCTGACATGGAAGTTCGTACGACATGTGACAGATAGTTGTGTGGATAGTTGGCATGTGACATGGCATGTTTACAGTGAATGGGATGGCAACACGTGGCCCAATCAATGGCCACCATGTGTCATATATACATTGGTTTAAAATTATGTTGTTTTCGGAGTCGACCTCGCGACCTCTGGGCAGGGGGAAGAGACTTGGGAAGGGCCGCCAACTGGTGCGCCACTGTTTGGTCCTTGTTATATATATGGCAATATATTTATATATGTTTTCATATGTGGATAGTTGGGGCACGACCAGGCTGGGGCTTAGCCCCAACCCTTGGTTGCATATTGCATTAACATATGACCCATTGCTATACCGTTTGGCGTGCACATGGTTGCATTTTGATTTGGTTTCAACGGTTATACAAACGACCCACCACTTGTCCTTTAACCATTGGCTTGTGGAAACGGGGGCCTATGTTTGCACTTGTGCGCAGTCATATGGGTCATACGACCTTGCCCTTGATGGTTAGGGGCTAGGTGCACCTGTAATTGTCCTACAGTTTGCACAGTTTGTGTGGTTGCATCTGGTGCTAAGTTTTAACGCTTAAATATGCATGTGGGCTAGGTTGAGCCAACAAGGGGTGCATTTTGTAGATGTAGAGACAACAACTTTGAAGGGGGACTTCCAGGAAGCCTATCTTCTTCAATTTTTGGCCAAACGAGGTGCCAAAAAAGCCCAGCTAGGGATTTTTGGACGTTTTGAAGCCATTGGAGCAGTCTATTTGGAATTTTGAGCACTGTAAAGCACATTTTTGAGAACTTTGAGCAAATAATACAAATGATCCATTGGAAGCTGGACCAAGAGATGTAGCCCAAGAGAGGGGTGAACTCCTTTATCATTTGTTGTGTTATGTGTTTTATGTTCACTGTTATGACTGTTGTTTATATGCATCTTGAATGAGAAAATTCTATTAAAGTTGTGTTGCAAATTTGATCCATTTTCATTTTAACACATAAATTTTACTTGCAAATATTTTCAAATATACAATTCTCCTTCATTTTTAGATCAAGTTGGTATCAGAGCCTAGGTTTTTGAAGACTTGATTATTTGCAAGTGTTTTGTTTTCTGATGATCACAAGGTTGAAACTCACAAGAGGAGAAGGTCAACTTGTAGATCCAAGTTCTCATCCTTCAAGGAGGAAGCTTATATCATCAACACAATTTTCAAGGAGGCATTCACCAGGTATGGCTCATGAAGAGAGTCATGAACATGTTCCTG
>SNQJ01S0001988.1:213289-238952 GCA_010110895.2 Picea sitchensis | reverse complement strand
TTTCGTTTAGATTTGCCTCCTTATATGCAAATGTATGCAGTTGTTAATGTTGAGAATTTGAAATTGTATGAGCCTCCTTTGATTCATGATCAAGGAGAGCATGTTCAAATTACTTCTATAGATGATTTTTCCCCAGAATATCTTACAGAACTGCATGAAGACACAATCATTGACAGGAGAATACGAACTTCAAAACGAGGAAATGTGGAGTATCTTCGAGTTGGTCTTAAAGGTACAAATCCAAGAAAATCCAACTGGATTGAGGTTGGAAAGGTGAGGGAACTATACCCTCATCTTCAAATCGACTGAAAATAGTCTTTTGGAGGTCCAAAATCTTTCCAATGGGGAGGTGTGATCCAGGGGATCAAATTTTGCTCAAAAATTCAAAGTTCTCAGAATCACTTCAAATCAAATAGGAGCATAGGCCTCATCGTTACAAACCCAACGCAACTCATTTGGGTTCAAACGGATGTCGAGATCGAGCGATATTGCATTCTGTTCAAAATGACAAACAGGCAAACAAAAAGGGATGATGATTGTACAACCCGTACAGTCTGTACGGCTGCTGACATGGCAGTCCATACGACACGTGGTAGACAGTTGTGTGGATAGTTGGCATGTGACATGGCATGTTTACAGTAAACGGGATGGCGACACGTGGCCCAGTCAATGGCCGCCACGTGTCATATATACATTGGTTTAAAATTATGTTGTTGGCCAAAGTCGACCCCGCGACCTCCGGGCAGGGGGAAGAGACTTGGGAAGGGCCGCCAAATAGCATGCCACTGTTTGGTCCTTGTTATATATATGGCAATATATTTATATATGTTTTCATATGTGGATAGTTGGAGTGCGACCGGGCTGGGGCTTAGACCCAGCCCTTGGTCGCATATTGCATTTACATATGACCCATTGCTATACCATTTGGCATGAGCGCGGTTGCATTTTGATTTGGTTTCAACGGTTATACAAATGACCTGCCACTTGTCCTTTAACCATTGGCTTGTGGAAATGGGGGCCTATGTTTTCACTTGCGCGCGGTCATATGGGTCATAGGACCTTGCCCTTGACAGTTAGGGGCTATGTGCACCCGTAACCGTCCTACAGTTTGCACGGTTTGCGCAGTTGTGTCCGGTGCTAAGTTTTAACGCTTAAATATGTGTGTGGGCTAGGTTGAGCCAACAAGGGGTGCGTTTTGTAGATGCAGAGATAGCAAGTTTGAAGGGGGACTTCCAGGAAGCCTATCTTCTTCAATTTTGGGCCAAACGAGGTGCCGAAAAATCCCAGCTAGGGGTTTTTGGACGTTCTGAAGCCACTGGAGTAGTCTATTTGGAATATTGAGCATTTTAAAGCACATTTTTAACCACTTTGAGAAAATAATACAAATGATCCATTGGAAGCTGGACCAGGAGATGTAGCCCAAGAGAGGGGTGAACTCCTTTATCATTTGTTGTGTTATGTGTTTTATGTTAACTGTTATTACTATTGTTTATATGCATCTTGAATGAGAAAATTATATTAATTTTGTGTTGCAAAGTTGATCCATTTTCATTTTAACACATAAATTTTACTTGCAAATATTTTCAAAGATACAATTCTCCTTCATTTTTAGATCAGACCAAGAATAGGCCAAGGCAAGCTGACATAGATAGACGAAGGACCAAAGAATATAGGAACCCAAAAGGGGAAGAAGGAGAGTACACAACCGACCAAGGAACAACATAAATAGACCGAGGGAGCGCAGGAGACCGCCTCAAATCCCAACACACAAGAACCATGGGGAAATAAGAGACCAACCATGCAGGAAGGATGCGCGTGCAAGAATTCAAAGGCACAACGAGCACCGCTAGAATACACGATTACGGAGGATGATGGGGACATCATCGCTAGAATTTTCTAGGATTGTCTAGTTGAGGTCTTCGACCATGCAACACATCACAGGGACAAACTGCAAAAAGAGATGATAGAAATAGGACAGTTCCTTAAGAAATTCAGGGAAGTACAAACAGAAGGAAGCAACATGAGCATAGAATCATCAACACCACAGATCGATGAAAGAGTGGAGGTAGAAGAACAAGATCCAATCCACTCATTACCACATGCAAACACAATGGTCTATATCACACCTAGCATGTTGCACATGGATGAAATCGTGGGGCAGACACCCTTGAAGGATTTAAACCACATCAAATTGGTATTGACGCAGATGCCATCAAGGGAACTACACAAGTTGCAGGTTAGCGTCGACCAAGAGGTACAGTCTCATGCACACATAAACTTATTCGAATTACAGCAAGAAACAAAGAAGCGGGAGGCGCTGGAAAAATTTTGTGAGTAGGCCAAGTTCAAAACTTAGGAAGAAAAAGAACACATGAATGAACTGGAATGAAGAGTAGGAGGAATTTTTGAGAAACTTCCAAATAGCGTGCAAGGGAACGAACTTCTAGTAGAAGAAAATATTGATCAGATTGCGCAAGCCATCGAGCAATATCAGAAGGAGATCGAGAAGGAGAAAAGGAAGAAGGAAGAAACAACACAGTTGCAGGAGATAGAGAAACAAGTTAGCACAACAGTTGACTTGTTCGATAAAGAGTGCATCTTTGGACAAGGTTGGAGGAAGATCCACAGGTCCAACGGTGGGACAAGGAAGAGGAAAGGATCAATGCATCGATCCAATAGATCAAGAAGAATCATAAGACCATACCAATCCCAGAATGTGTCAAAGGGATGCAAGAGATTAAGAAATTGCAGGCAGAGATAATCTCTATGTAAACCCAGAAACATGAGCGTCAGGCTCAAATTTTAGCCATTACAAGAGCAAGTAGTAGAAGTACCGGAATAGGAAAAGGAAGCTAAGAAATAGATAGCACAGACCCATGAATAATGTGCAGGATTGTTGAGTGACGAAGTGGTGGTTCAGCTAGTGGACACAATCAAGGATAAGACAGCACATGCACTGACACAAACAACAGAGCTCAAGAAAATGTTCCATACGATCACCAAGGAGATCGAGGAAGATCAGAAGGATTAGGTGGCTTGGGATGAGCCACATGTCAGTGTTGGGGGCCTATTGGTAGCAGATCGAAGTGTAAACAAGGACGATCATGGGGAAAGAAAGCGTGCAAAACTGAAGTAACAGCTGGAGGAAAACACAACACGCACGCATGCAAGAAGGCATGCACAAGGAAAGCGACAGCTGGAAAGATGAACAACATGCACGCATGGGAGGAAGACCTAACATCGGTAGGATTAGGGTTTTGGTAATATATTGTAAATGGTTGAAGAGGCCGAAATATATAAATATATATACATAGGTATCATAGGGGGTTCCTTCTTGTTAGTTTGGTTTTGCATTGTTACATCATAGATATGCATGAGTTGATTCAGATTGTATTGTTGTTATGTACTATTTTGTAAGTTGTTGAGCGAGATGAGAGGAGAGAAGGAATATATGAGGATTAGATCGCAGGATGAGGAGCCTGGTGCGATCCAATTCACCTCATATAGATCTTACCCATATGAGGAGAATTGTAAGCGTGCAACACTGGATATGAAGAACTACCATAATAAAAGAGCCAAGAGCCAAATCTTTGTGGACGTAACCTAGGAGGGGGTGAACCATGGTAACATATCTGTAATGGGATGAATGCATGCATATATTTAATGTCTTTTCAATAGTTATTTGTTATGCTTAATGAATGAATTAGCTGTTACATTGCTTTCTTAGTTACTGTTGCGAGATTGAGGGAATAAGTCGTGAATAACAATAGGTTGCAATCACAATTATAATAAATGGTCCAGAAGATAGATCCCATATCTTGTGCTCAATCCTAGGTTGTAAACACATGAGTCTTACAACTACCCATTAAAACTATCTCGGGTGAGACTGTGTGGCACATTCTGCGTGCTGCTGAGTTGCCTTTTGGTTTACCAGGAGGGTCAATAGTTTTAGAGGATTTTGTTGGAATCCTGAAAGACATGAACCCTGGGTCAATAAATCAGATGATAGATTAGAACCAGTAATTAGTAACCAACACCTCAAAATTGACCTACGCCCAATAGGCCCCCAAAACTAACATGTGGCTTGTCCCGAGCCACCTAGGCAGTGTGCCCTGCCTCGAAAACCTCTGCTAGGCTGTGGAACTTGTCTGCAAGCTCCCTTCCTCTTTCCTGGATCTGCACGGCCTTTTCTATGAGTGCTTCTAATTATTACGATGTGATATCCTCCCGAATCATTATTGCGCACTCTATCTTTGCTTGCGCCATGTTCTTCTTCTCCTCCTCCAACTGCACGATCATCTCCATTGATTTCTCTTAAAGGGGTTTCGTCTATGCATGTCTTTCATGCCTCTGCATCTGCATTTCTTTTAGCTCTTATTTTATCTTCTACACATCTTTCGTTCCTTTCAGACGCTATGTGATGCTCATTGTATTTTCCTCTTCTTGAGGTCCTCGATCGTTGTTATTATCCTTTGTTCCTCATAGTCCCATTGTTGGACCTGTTGGTCTTCCTACAACGTTGTCCAAATTTGCGATGCTCTGTCAAATAATCTGACTGTTGTGATGACTTGTTTCTCCATTTGTTCTAGTTGGAGTGCAACATTTTCTTTCCACTTCTCTCAAACCTCAGTTGGGGTCATGGGATTGAGATTCTCTTTGAGTTCCTTGATCTCTTTCCTGAATTGGTCAATTGTCTGCGCAATGAGGTTGATCTTCTCCTCTGTCCTTCTTTCTGCTGCATGTGTGCTATTAACACAAGGATTTCCAGACTGTTTCTTAAGAATCAAACAAAAATTGAGGTTTACCCTTAATAGCATTATGGTGTAAATCATGTGGCATTCTTCCCATGATTTCTATAGGGAAAATAAAATATTGGAGGCTTAATAAGCTCAAGCACCCTCTCTCCACCTATCACATCTCCCTTCCCGATACCTCCTCTCACCTCCCGACATGTGTCCCACTCACTCACATTCCAATTTCCCTTTCCACCGTAACCTCATCCCACCCTCCGCTCCCCCAATCACTTTCTTCCACATGGTCGTCGCTCACTCATTCGGCCATGCGAGTTTTCGCCAAGCACCTCGCTCCACATCACCCCTACGCATATGATATTGGACTTCCACCTGTAAAGCTCGCATTGGTCACTGATAAATACCATTCATGGCCTCGAGGCATCAGGATGGACTCACATAAGTCATTGGCACCTTCTGAGAATAGTTATGGGTGTTAGGCCCAGTCCTAATCCAAATGAAGATAGTTATTGAATATTTTGGGTAGCAGTTGAGACCTTGTCTCATCCCATAAATGGAAAATGTTGTAGAGAACAGCCATGAAGACACACTTACGATCTGAAGCTTCCTTATGGGAAAAGTTTCCTGCAAAGAACATAACTATGCCTGGCTCACATCTGACATAATGAGGTCTACACAACCTGACAGAGTGGCTGACGATTAAAGGCTTTGAAGTCGGTGATATGATCACATTCCTGGTGGTTGCAACATTTTAGTATATATAGGAAGTTTTTATATTTTTTTATGGTCGAATGGTTGAGCTAGGCTCCCTACTATTGTAATATTTTGATTGAGAACAACTGGTTCTCTAGTTATGTATTTGTTTTTGAGACATCTTGGTTAATCTAAGTCAACTTTCTTACTCCATATTATTTTCCTCTGATACTAAGAGAGTTTATGTTTGATTGATTCACATGGATTGTTGTAACTGTATTATGATAAATGTTTGATTATAGTACCGTTATGATTTATTTCATCTTCCTTGAAATTTGAATCCAAGAGGACCTTCTGTTCAAGTTTTCCCTCCTTAGGCTGCTGGAAAATTTGATGTTCATAGCAGACCTCTACACCTTTCTCACTAAATCTTCCTCCTACTCACCCTTACTCCAACTTACTGACTAAATTTCATTCAAAACCTCAATTGATGGTGCATGCTAGTCCAGATTTCTGAGTTAGAATGCTATTATTATTGAGTTTTCTCCATTTGACCACTCAAAACTCAATTACCTATGACATATAAACTGATGGGTATTGGGCTTACCTTCAATGCAATTTGAAGGTGACTTATAATGCTAACATTTTTGGTGTTGTTGTTGGGGAACAAATTGAAGGCATTTCCCTGGGATAAAATGACAAAAAAACTTTGATTCTGAAGGTGCATCAGATATCAGTACCACTGAAGATTGCAACTTGCACCTGGTTACTCCACTGTTTCACTTATGGCTCCTAAAGGTAGACATACGAAGTCCACTTCACTGCTGCCTCTAGCAATGTATGAAGCTGACCCAGAGGAAATTATTAGAAAGGAAAAGATCTCTCAAAAAGGTACCTCTACTTCTATACCAAGTTTTTTTGATAATTTGCAAAATCCCTCTTTACAAACTCCAGTAACTATTTCTGATTCTCCTATTATACAAATTGATGGATTTTCAAGAAATTTAAGTTTTGGGAGTTTTCCTGTCAATTTCTCCCCTCCTATTCTTGGTTTGGAAGGAGAGAGATTTGACACCCCTTTCTCCCTCGAAGTTGTGAAGTGGAAGGATATATATTTGACCATAGAAGACTTTCCTACTCCTCTTCATATTAGATTTGTTCCCATTGTGGAAGGGGATTCTTATGTTCCCTCAAGCCCCTTGTCTTCACCTCCTAGGAACAATGTCCCAGTTTCACATAGCCCAACTCCATCCCCTCCGGGTTCTCCTCTAGTTCACATACAAATGGCAGGAGCTAATCCCCCCAGAACTAGAATGGAATCTATAGTAGCTGTTAGGTATGCCCCTTTTGTCCTACCTCAACCTATGAATTCTTTGCTAGCGGGTGGCTACCTTAAGCAGTTCCCAAGTTCACAGGTGAGGGAGACAAAACTACAAAAGAACATCTTTAATCCTTTTATAGTTATACAGGAAACCATGTCATTGGGAATGAAGATGTATGGATGAGGATTTTTGTTCACATCCTTAATGGTGAGGCTAGGAAGTGGTTTAGGGATTTTCCCCATGGATCTATCGCTGGGATTTAGGATTTAGATGATTCTTTTCTGAGGCATTGGGGGGACAAAAAGGACTTTTTGTATTATATCACAGAATTTGGATCCCTAAAGAGGAAAGAAGGAGAGTCTGTCTCTGATTTCTCTCAAAGATTCAACAAAATGTATAATGATATCCCTCATGAGATAAAACCTACAGAGACCTCTGCCAAAATCACCTATGCCGGTGCTTTTGACCTTGATTTTTTCCTTTTACTGAGAGAAAGGAGATCTGCCTCCTTAGCTCATATGCAAGATGCAGTCGTGGAGGTAGAATCTAACATAGTGGCATATGATCAACTTAGAGGGAAATCTGATAAGGACAGGAGAAAGAGTAGAACTGAAGCCTCAACCTCTGATTCCTCTATTATCCACCCCCAAGTTGATGAAATTACCAAATTAGTAAAATCTATTTCTGTTGAGATGGAAAAGTTAAATTTTGAGGGAAAACATATCTATAGAAATACACAAAATGTTGATAACATAGGTGGTTTTAGGAGACCTAATAATGCTCCTCTCTTACAAGAGATCCCAGAAACAGATAAAGGGATGACCAAAAGATCCAAACTCCATTACAAAACAACCTTTTGGCTGACGAGGAAGGAGAAGATGAAGAATATGATCTTGAGATCCATTGGTTGGGTGACACCCCTCCATCACCTCATTTAACCAAATATACATATGGGAAGTCCTTAATGGATAATCAAATAAATGAATTAAGTAAGGGAGAGAAGGCAAAAGAGAATCCTAGTAGATATGATCTGAGATCTAAAAACAAAGGGGAAAAGACTAATGCTTCTGATCAACCCACAAAAAATAAAAAATATGCCAAGGCTGTGACAGTTGGAAGCAAAGAGAAATCTACTCAAAGCCCCCCAGTTTGGGTTGAGGATCCTATCCCAGAAGTCAAGGAGATTCTAAAATCTCCACCTTCCTTTAGTTATGAAAATGAGATCCAAAAAATCAAAATCCCTGTGCCATTTTCAAAACCGATAAAAATTGAAGAAGTAAAAAAATATCTTTCCACAATGTTGCTATCTGAATCCTACTCAAATACCACTGACTTAGTTAATCTTCAGGATGAAAATCCAATAATCATCTTAGGTACTTTGATAGAAGATAGAGATGATTCATCCCTTCCCTTCTATACATTACTAAACATACATGATAAGGTGTTGCATAATTGTTTGATGGACTCATGGGCATCTCAAAATATCGTGCCCAAAGCAGTCATGGATGAAGTTGGATTAGAAATAAAAAAAGCCTACCATGACTTATATTCTTTTGACTCTAGGAAAGTGAAGTGTCATGGGGTCATCAAAGATCTGGTTATGACCTTGTTTCAGTTGCCCATGAAAAGTGTGGTCATGGACATTGTAGTGGTTGAAGTTCCCCCCAAGTTTGGCATGTTATTGGAAATATCTTGGATAAAATAACTTGTGGGAACTTTGCATATGGACCTCACATATGCCACCATTCCTATGTTTGACGGTGAGCGTAGAAGGCTTTACAGGGAAGCTCATTTGGCCTACATCATTAGTGATGAAACAGACCCCACCAACCATCCTATTTTTTCTATTGACACTGATTTGGGATCCAACCTATTGTAGCTCACTAATACTCCTAAACCTCCTCTTGAAATCATAAAACAATCCATTACTCTTTGTGAAATTCCTTCTCCAACTACCTCTGTTTGGAAGATGTTATTTGATGGAGCCTCTTCTAAGGAAGGCACTGGTGCTGGAGTGGTCTTTGTTTCACCTTGTCAAGAGACTATACCTTTGTCCTACAATCTAGAATTTGAAGCTACAAATAATGTGGCAGAGTATGAAGCTCTTGTTTTGGGCTTAAGGGTTGCAAAAGACATGGGGATTGAAGAGCTATTAGTATTTGGGGATGAAGAACTAATTGTTCATCAGATCAAAAATATTTATCAAGCCAAGCACCCTAGGCTTAAGACTTACAGAAATGAAGTATGGGACCTAGTTGACATTTTCTTCCTATCTTTCAACATTTCATTTTTTCCAAGAGAGGAGAATACCATGGCTGATTCTTTGGTTGTTTCAACAAGCCATTTCAGAGTCCCATTTCCACCTAAACTCAAGTATGATGTAAGGGTGAAATATAGACCCTCTGTACCTGAAAATATAAAGCATTGGAAGGTGTTTGAGGATGATAATGAAATAAAAAAGTTTCTTGAGTCTGTTGATGAGTTCTTTGCATTACATATTGATCAGGATCATGATTCTGAAAGTATCCCTCACGCTGATGTATTTTTAAATAAAATTGCTAATCACCATATTGTTCAGCTTCCTAGCAACCACATTCCGAAGGGGATAGTTCCTTTGTAAGGATTGTTTGATGGGAATGATGTGGAAGTAAAGTTTAGAGGTTCAACGGATGATGTTGAAGTAGCTGAGTACAATATTGGTACAAAGAAGGATCCCAAATTTGTCAAGTTGTCAAGCAGCTTGTCAAGAGAGAAAAGGGCCGAATATGCTAAGTTGTTAAATGAGTTTGATGATGTGTTTTCCTGCACATATGAATATCTCAGGACATATGACACAAGTATCATTGAGAAAAATATCCCATTGAAAGAAGAGTCCAAGCCATTTAGGCAGAAGTTGAGACAAATAAATCCTATGTTGTTGCCCATTATGGAGAAGGAGGTTAAAAAGATTTTGGATGCCCAGATTATCATTCCTTTGAGGTATTTTGAATGGGTGGCCAACTTGGTCCCAGTAAGAAATAAGAATGGAGAAATCAGACTTTGTGTGGATTTCCAAAATCTAAACAAAAGCTCTAAAAAGATAATTACACCTTGCCCAATATGGAGCACATATTACAAAGGGTGACAGGGGCATCCATGATGTCTATGATTGATGAATTTGTTGGCTACAATCAAGTCTCTATATTACCTGAAGACAGAGAGAATACAACCTTCACCACTCCTTGGGGTACATTCATGTACACTAAGATTCCCTTTGGATTGATGAACACGGGAGAAATCTTTCAGCGAGCCATGGACATAGATTTTATTGGAGAAAATGACAAGTTTGTGGTCATTTATTTGGATGACATAGCAGTGTTCTCTCAATCTAATAAAGAACATTATGATCATATGAAAAGAGTCTTCTTGAAATGCAGAAAATTTGGTCTCTCTTTAAATCCCAAGAAGTCATTATTTTCAGTGAAAGAGGGGAAACTGGTGGGGCACATTGTGTCAGCTGAGGGGGTAAAGATTGATCCAAGTAGGGTAGAAGCTATCCAAGCTTTCTCACTCTCTAGATCCAAGAAAGAAGTTCAGTATTTTTTGGGGAAAATTAAATTTTTGAGAAGGTTTGTTTCAAATTTTGCTGAGTTGGTAAAGTTTATCATAGCCATGTTGAGGAAAGGAAATGAAATCAAATGGACCGTCGAATCTCGTAACTCTTTTGACCAAATAAAGAATGCCTTGAATGAAGAACTTGTGCTCATCAGTCCTGACTACTCCAAGGAGTTTCTGATTTTCTCTTTTGCTTCATTTAACATAGTAGCAGCTATTTTATTGCAGAAAAATGCCTAGGGGTTAGAGAAACCCATTTCATTTTTTAGTAGGGCACTGAGAGATGCTGAAATAAAGTATGACATCATGGAAAAACATGCCTATGATTTGGTTAAAGATCTCAAAGATTTCAGAGTTTATGTGCTACATTCAAAAGTCATTGCATATGTCCCTTCAACTTTTGTGAAGGAGATCCTCATTTAGCCTGACATAGACGGAAGAAGGAGCAAGTGGATTGCCAAGATCCTTGAATTTGATCTTGAAATAAAGCCCACCAAATTGGTTAAAGGCCAAGGTTTAGCTAGGTTGTTGGATGAATCTAATTACAAATCCTTGGGGGTAAATTTCCTCAACAATTATTCAAAGAATCAACAAGTTGAGTTGTCTGATGAAGATCCTCAAGTCACATCCCCATTGAAAGGATGCACTCGGTACAAGGACATTATATTTTTCCTACAGAAGTTGTAGCCTCCTGATGGCATGGAAAAGAGAAAGGTAAGAGCTTTAAAGATCAAATAAATTAAATATTGTCTGATTGATCAAGTCTTATATTGGAAGGACCCTTTAGGAGTTCTATTGAGGTGTATAGACCCACAGGAAGCCCAAACGATCATGTATGATTTTCATGACAGTTTATGTGGGGGGCATCACTTCTGGAGAACCACAACCTACAAGATTCTCAGGGATGGATATTTTTGGCCTAGCTTCTTCACTGATGTTTGTTCTAAAATTAGGGCTTATGTTAAGTGTCAAAAATTCTATGGAAAACTGCAGCTCAAGTATTTATCATTGAATCCTGTGGTAGCTTCAAGACCTTTTCAACAATGGGGCCTAGATTTTATTGGGGAAATCCACCCTGCTTCAAGTGGTCAGCATAGATGGATATTGACTGCCACATAATACTTTACTAAGTGGATAAAATATATCCCCACAAGCAATGCTTCCCACAAAGTAATCATTGGTTTTCTTGAGGATATTGTGGCAAGATTTGGTTGTCCAAACAGAATTGTCACTGATAATACTTCAACTTTTAAGGATGAACCATTGATTAAGTTTTGTGAACAGTTTGGAATCACATTGGTTCACTCTACTCCTTACTAACCCCAAGGTAATGGACCGACAGAGTCCTATAACAAGAGCCTTATTAATATCATCAAAAGACTGTTAGAGGACAACAAGAAGACATGAGATTCAAAGATTAAATTTTCTTTATGGGCTGACAGAGTGACAACAAAGAGATGTCTTGGTGTCTCTCCTTTCGAGCTTGTGTATGGAGTCGAGGCCATATTTCCTTATCATCTTTCCTTGCATGTGGAAAAATTCTCCCAAGATTACCAGGGAGAACCAGATGATATGATTAGAAGAATACAACAAATGGTACAAGTGAAGCAGACTAGGGAGAAGCTACTAGACAAAGCACATGACCATCAACAGAAGATCAAGCAATATTTTGACAAAAGGTCAACAAAGAGGATTTCCAACTGGGAGATATAGTACTTAAATGGGATGCACCTAGGAAATATAAAGGCAAGAACGATAAATTTGAGGCCTTATGGATGGGCCACTTCAAAAATTCTGAATTTTTTTCAAATAACACTTACAAGTTGCAGGATTTGGAGGATGCTGAAGTTTTTGGTAGCCCTGTAAATGGGAATTTTCTAAAAAAAAAATTTACTTAAGCCATGAGTGGCTTCCCATGTCATTGTAAATATCATTTTTGTTTTTGTTTTTTATAAGTGACTCCACAACCCAATACTAAGGCACTGAAACTGCAAAATGAGTTCTTAGATCCTCACAGGGAGGTCTATATCCTACATGGAGCCTATATGTTAACACGAGGATATACATACTATTTCTTAAGAATCAGGTAGAAATTGAGGCTTACCCTCAATAGCATTATGGTGTAAATCATGTGGCATTTTTCCCATGATTTCCACAGGGAAAATGAAAAGATTGGAGGCCTAAGAAGCTCAAACACCCTCTCTTCACCTATCACATCTCCCTTCTTGATACCTCCTCTCACCTCCCGAAACCTATCCCACTCACATTCCAATTTCCCTTGCCACTACAACCTCATCCCAGCCTCCGCTCCCCCAATAGATTACTTCCACATGGTCGTCGCTCACTCGTTGGGCCATGAAATTTTTCGCCAAGAACCTCACTCCACATCACTCCTACGCATATGATATCAGACTACCACCTGCAAAGCTTGCATTGGTCACAGACAAAGACCATCATGGCCTCCAGGCATCAGGATGGACTTGCAGAAGTCATTGACACCGTCTGAGAACAGTTACAAGTGTTGTTAGCACCATGATTTTCATGGCTAAGGTTAGAGGTTTGTCAACAATTTTGCAAAGTCATGCATGTTAGCACCCATATTTTTTTTATGACTGGCATCATCCAACATCTCCAAGGGTCAGTTTCAAAAGGAAGCATATCATTTATTTGTTCCATTTCCATTTGCAACTGTGCACTGCAAAATTTTCTACGTGTTGGGCAAAGCACTTCACTGCGCATAGGATGTTGTCGCGCAGTGGATTCTGTCGTGCATAGGATGTTGTCGCACACTGGATTTCGTCACACCCTGGATTTCATCGCGCATAGGATGTTGTCGCACAATGGATTCTGTCGCACATAGGATGTTTTCACGCAGTGTATTTTCGTCGTGCATAAGATGTTTTCATGCAGTGGATTCTGTCGCGCATAGGATGTTGTCGTGCAGTGGATTATGTTGCACAGTGGAGTTTTCCTGCACACAGGCTACAGGTCGCACTGCACAAATTATTGTTTTAGTGTTCAACTTCAAGATCAATATCTGACCAACTGCAGAGGAATGTTTAAAATCTTCAAGAGGTTTTTTTCAAGGACAAGCCAATTAATAAAAACCTCTCTCATATTTGCAAAATGGGTCACGGATTGGGAAATTTGAAGGAATATTTGAGCCCTAGTTTTTTAGTTTTCTTGATTTCCTATCCGAGACATGTTTTTTCAACACGTATTACGGCCAGCTGGAGATGAATTTCAAGAAACCGAGAGAGTTTTTTCTTTATAATGAGATTAAATACAAAAACCTCTCTCAGTTTCTAAAAATAGTGTTTTATTCGTGATATATGACATTATATTTAACGCCTATGTTCCTAGTTTGTTACGCAATCCACTATGTTTTTTGTTGTACATTACTGTTGCATAGAAGACTTGTTGTGCAGGGGTGAAAGAACATCCAATAGTGAAAATGATGACTTATCACAACTATAGGGTCAAATTTTGATCATGATCAATGATTGTAAATAATATCTTGGTTACAATTATGATTTGGCAAAGTCGGTTTTCCTATTTTTAGTAAATCCATTGAAGTTATTGTTCTCTTTGAAAGAAACCGAATCCATGATTCCAGGAGAGAGTAGCTCGACCCTAACAACCAAGGGTGATATTAGTTTTCTATATATGGGGATAATTTTCATGTAAAAGGGGTTGGTTGGAAAATTGAGTAAATGACTGCTATTGTATGTAATCTGATTTTTTGACCGAAATTTAATGCAAAGGTCCTATGATTTGATGAAAATATTCTAGTTGTGATAGTCAAATGTATTGTTTCCCTTTCTTTGCGTATGTGTTTCTTGTTACCTTTTATTTCATATCTTATTCTTTCTATTTCGGAATTCATTTTCGAACCTGCGGATTCATTGTACAGTGCCCCTTGTTCATGCCACTTAGACAAAACATTTTCCTCTCAAGATAACCTTGAATTCGTCCACAATGACTCTCTTGAGTTAATTCCTGTGTTTTTCTCCCGCCACACTTTACAGTTTACACTGAAGGTTGTTGCTCGCCTAAACTTCTCCTCTCGAATATAGTCATTGATTCATTTCTTCCGTCTCTTCCTCAGATTGACCCCATAGCCCAAGTTTTACTTTTTTGCACCAATATAACCAGAAACCATTTTACCATAGGTGTCAAATCTAGCCATTTTTTTCAAAGTCATATCCTGCGCGGAGACCGTGCCATTTCTGAGAGAGCCCTCTCCAGATACGAAAGGCTAGTTTCGGGTCTCAAAGTTGGTTGAAAAAGTTATCTTCTTCATCTGTTTATTAGCCAAATGGATTTACAGAGTGCTAACATTCTGTCACCGTTGGCGGGGACAGAATTGAATGAAATTTTCCCTGGGAAGAACAACATTTTTTCGGTTCTAAGGTCTGAGAGCAACAGACACTTAGGCACATATTGGTTGTATTTCTACTCGAGAAACTCCACACATCAGAAAATCAGTTGAAGGTGATTCCACTGACAGAAGAATCCAGAGCTAAAGTTTTCATGGCGACTCCAATCAAGCTTCAAATGTGATTCAAGGACTCCACTGGAGAATGAGACCTATTGACAGAGATATGGAAGAGTAGTATGGAAAAATAAGGTACTCGAGCTTAATTTTAGTTCAAGAAGTGTTTTTTTGTTTTATCAATATATTATTGTCCTTTCCTGAGTTTTTCAAAATAATATTTCGTCACTTACTGCATTCAAATGAATTCCAAAGATCTACCCTTGTATATCCTTCATTGCAAACTGTAGGTATACCTCCTTGTATAGAAAATATTCACCAAGCTCCTTTTTCTGAACCATATGATGTTCATGATCATTCTTGTGAGCTTAATGAAACCAAAGCTGATCTTTTACCTTATGTTATTGATCCTATACCCTCCAATATTCAAGAAAGATAAAGTCCTCTTAAATTTCCTTCCATCCTTCATAACTTTCCTCTAAAACATTATAAGTACCTTCCTAGGTTTGATGGAGAGTTCGATGGACATTCAACTGAAAAACATATTCAAATCTTTGAGCATTTTATAGATATTTTTGAGATTGAACATGATGATGTGTCTATGAGGGCCTTTTCTCAGTCCTTACAAGGAGATGCCAAAGCATGGTTCAGACATTTGCAGCCTCAGTCGATTATCTCGTGGGATGAAATGAAGGAAGATTTCCGTAGGTTTTGGGGTGAGAAAAAGTCATGGGATCTACTCCTTTCAGATTTTTATGCCATGAGAAGAATGAAAGATGATACCACTTCAAATTTCAGCAGGAGGTTTGCTAGTCTTTATTATAAACTGCCTAAAGAAGTCCAACCTCCTGAAGTTGTTTCCATGCTCCATTATGTAACAACCTTTCAGTCAGACTTATATTTTCTTTTGATGGAGAGGAAGTCTATGTCTTTGCAACAAATGTTCAACAATGCTCAGGAAGTTGAATAAAATATTGAAGCATGTAAACAAATTCGAAATGAGGAGTTGGATGCTAAAGAACATGACAATGAATGTGAACAAAGAACAATTGATTTGAATCTTGAGAAGAGGGTTAATAATTTCATATGTCCTCTTGAAGATTTAAATGTTGATGATTTTGCAAAGGATTATATTCCACTTATTGAAAAAGAAGGTGTTAATTTAGCTTCTGATCCATCCCATGATAAGCACAGGGTTGATTGTTTTATGTATTCATTTGTAGATAGTCAAGAAAATGAATTCACAAATCATCTTGTTGAAGAGAAGGTTGTTGTTCCGATATTTTCCTGGTTAGATGACATTGCAGATGTTGATTATTTGCTTATATATGATGAAGATGATGATGATTATGATGTTGAATTCCTAGAACAACCAGTTTCATGTTCTCTATTAGGATATGTTCCTTTTCATCAATGTAATGAAAGCAATCAACCTACATATCACAGTTACAATGAAGAAAGTTTTGAATTAGATGAAAGCACTTTGCCATTGTGTTTTTCATCATTCAAATTGCTAAAGAAAAATGTTTATAATGTTTCAAATCAGAAATCCTATAGGCATGATGTTGAATATGAAGAAAGCAATGGACTTGCAAATGAAAACTATCTTTTATTATGTTTTTCCTCCTTTGAATTGTTGAAAGTAAATCATGAAATAACAGAGGAAGAAGAGAAGTATCACTGCATTCACATTGACATTGTTTTACATGAGAAAATTGTTATCAATGAAGAGGACCAACAACCTTCTCATACTCTTAATGACCCTGTTGTTGATTACATGGAAAGTTCTTTCAGCTCAGATTTGCAGCCTGTGATCAACTACCAGCTTGGAAATAAATATGATGGTAAATCAACATCAATGTTAGATATGGATTGTTTCCCACTAGGGGTTTCATTTCATTCACCACTGTCTTCTGATTCAAAAGATTGTTATTTCTAGTAGTCTCAACATATTTTTCATCCTTTTTGTGATAATCAACAAGTTGAATTACATGAAAACAAGGATGCAATGGAAGGGGTCAAACATGATTGTTGTTTTATGCATGTTTTGGAGGATCCATTTGCATTTTTGTTGGAGGCGGTAAACAACCCCAATGTTTTTGATTTTTTGAGATTGGAATTTATAGATAAATTTTTGAACGAATTATCAGTAAACATGCTTTGGAGCAAGCATGTGCAAAGAAACAAAAAAGTGGATAAAGTGATCGCATGGTTACATTGGCATTTTGATTTCACTTAATTGACATCTTTTTCAGCAGTTAGGGTAGGTAGGAGTGTGAATAATCTCGGTACTATGAGCATTTCTTTTGGCAATCTACAGTTTTCATCTTCATCTTAGTTTCATATTTAATTTTGGAGCATATACAATTTTGGGTTTTCAGTGGATGCATGTTACAAGTTACAGTTGGAAATTTGAGTTTGGGAGAAGCCCAATGGATTGACACATGGTCTACTATTCTTTTCTACCTCACAGGGAGGATAAAATCCCCATTGGAGCCAGCTGCTAGCACCATGATTTTCATGGCTATGGTTAGAGGTTTGTCAACAATTTTTCAAAGTCCTGCATGTTAGCACCCATATTATTTTTATGACTGGCATCATCCAACATCTCCAAGGGTCAGTTTCAAAAGGAAGCTTATCATTTATTTGTTCCATTTCCATTTGCAACTGCGCACTACAAAATTTGTTATGTGTTGCGTGGAGCACTTCACCGCACATAGGATGTTGTCACGTAATGGATTTTGTCGCGCATAAGATGTTGTCGTGTAGTGGATTTTGTTGCGTAGTGGATTTCGCCATGCATGGGATGTTGTCGGGCAGTGGATTTTGTCGCGCATAGGATTTTTTCGCGCAGTGTATTTTCGTCACACATAGGATGTTGTTGCGCAGTGGATTCTGTCGCACATAGGATGTTTTCGCGCAGTGGATTCGGTCACGCAGTGGATTTTTCCTACACACAGGCTAGAGGTTGCACTGCGCAAATTACTAGTTTAGTGGTCAACTTCAAGATCAAGTTTTGAACAAATGGAGTGGAAGTTTGAAAATCGCCAACATTTGTTTTGTCGCGGACAAGACAAGTAATAAAAAACTCTCTCAGATTTGAAAAATGTGTCACAGATTGGGAGATTCGAAGGAATATTTGAGCCCTATGTTTTCAGTTTTCAGTTTTCATGATTTCCTGTCCGAGACATGTTTTTGCGACACGTATTCTGGACATCTGGAGACAAATTTCAAGAAACCGAGAGAGGGTTTTCTTTATAATGAGCGTAAATACAGAAAACTCTCTTAGTTTCTAAAAATAGTGTTTTATTCATGATATATGACATTATCCTTAAAGCCTATTTTCCCAGTTTGATGCGCAATCCGTTGCGTTTTTTGTTGCAGGTTATAGTTGCATAGAAGACTTGTTGTGCAGGGGTGACAGAGCATCCAACAATGAATATGATGAATTATCACAACCATAGGGTCGAATGTTGATCATGATAAATGATTGTAAATAATATCTCGGTTACGATTATGATTTGACAAAGTTGGTTTTCCTTTTTTTAGTAAATCCGTTGAAGTTATTGTTCTCTTTCAAAGAAACTGAATCCATGATTGCAGGAGAGAGTAGCTCGACCCTAACAACCAAGGGTGATATTATTTTTCTATATATGGGGATCATTTTCATGTAAAAGGGGTTGGTTGGCAAATTGAGTAAACGACTGCTATTGTATGTAATCTAAGTTTTTGACTGAAATTTAATGTAAAGGTCATGTGATTTAATGAAAAGATTATAGTTGTGATACTCAGATGTATTGTGTACCTTTCTTTGCATATGTGTTTCCTGTTACCTTTTATTTCATATCTTATACTGTCTATTTCAGAATGAATTTTCGAACCTATGGATTCGTTGTACAACACCCCTTGTTCGCGCCACTTAGACAAAACATTTTCCTCTCAAGATAACTCTGAATTCGTCCATAGCGGCGCTCTTGAGTTACTTCCTATGTTTTTCTCTGACCACACTTTACGATTTACACTTAAGGTTGTTTCTCGCCTAGCCTTCTCCTCTTGAATCCAGTCACTGAGTCATTTGTTTCGTCTCTTCCTCAGATCGACCCCATAGCCCAAGTTTTACTTTTCTACGCCAATATAACCAGAAACCATTTTACCATAGGTGTCAAATCTAGCCATTGTTTTCAAAGTCATATCCTATGTGGAGACCACGCCATTTCTGAGAGAGCCCTCTCCAGATCCGAAAGGTTAGTTTCGGGTCTCAAAGTTGGTTGAAAAAGTTACCTTCATCGTCTGTTTATCAACCAAATAGATTTACAGAGCGCTAACAGGTGTCAGGCCCAGTCCTAATCCCAATGAAGACAATTATTGAAGATTGTGGGCAGTAGTTGAGACCTCGCCTCATCCCATAAATGAAAAACATTGCAGAGAACAACCATGAAGGCACACTTACGATCCGAAGCTTCCTTATGGGCAAAGTTTCCTGCGAAGCACATAACTATGTCTGGCTCTCGTCTAACATAATAAGGTATGCACAACCTGACAGAGTGGGCTCCGACTAAAGGCTTTGAAGGTAGTGATCTGATCACATTCCTGGTGATTGTAGGATTTTAGTATATATAGGCAGTTTTTATATTTTGTTATGGTCGAATGGTTGAGCTAGGCTCCCTACTATTGTAATATTTTGATTGAGAACAACTAGTTCTCTAGTTATGTATTTGTTTTTGAGACATCTTGGTTAATCTAATTCATCTTTATTACTCCATCTTATTTTCCTCTGATACTAAGAGAGTTCATGTTTGATTGATTCACATGGATTGTTGTAAAAGTATTATGATAAATGTTTGATTATAGTATTGTTATGATTTCTTTCAGCTTCGTTGAAATTTGAATCCAAGAGGACCTTATGTTTAAGTTTTTCCTCCTTAGGCTGCTGGAAAATATGATGTTCATAGAAGACCTCTACACCTTTCTCACTAAATCTTCCTCCTACTCACCCTTACTCCAACTTACTGACTGAAGTTGATTCAAGACCTCAATGGTTGGTGCATGCTATTCCATATTTTTGAGTTAGAATTCTATTATTATTGAGTTTTCTCCATTTGACCACTCAAAACTCAATTACTCGTGACATATAAACTGATGGGTATTGGGATTATCTTCAATTCAATCTGAAGGTGACTTCTATTTCTAACATGCACTATTGGGGATTTGGTTGTATGTCATTGTCAATCCTTTCTCTATCCTGTCCGCATGTTTTTCCTACTCTTCCTTTCCTATAGTCAACTAGTCACATGTGATCTGGAGCCTCTCTTTGACTCCTCTTCCAACCTCTATATTTGTGGCATCTTCACGAGCCCTAGATTTTACTTCCTGCATGATGATGTCTTGTATCCCATATAAGGCCTTTGTGGGTTTGCGCCATCACTAGATCCACTTGGTCCACCTCTTCTAGGGGTTTCTATTTTGTCTCACGATCGAATGACCTAGAAATATTGTCTTGGCGACCCAAACTTTGGTGGAGTCATTCTTTTCAACTGTCGTAGTCTTGGCTTGCTACTTCATCAATTTGAAACTAGGGCATGAGTTCTCTTTCTCACTCTGAGCTTCAAATTTGCTAAGTGTTGAATAACTATCCTCTTTTTCTCCTTTTATAGATCGGGTTATGTTCACTTTTACCTTTTTGTGTGCATTTGTGCCAAGTTCACTTTTTATTGTGTGCGGTCTTTTGATGTTTGTCGTGGTAGTTACTGTGTGCAAATTTTCCCCATTGTTTTTGTGTTTTCTCTCTTTTCTAATTTTGTATTTGTTTTTCCTTATTTTCCTCCTTTTTTATTTATTTTTCTCATTTTTCTATCTTAACTTCTACCATAGTACACTATGTACATGTTTTCTTACTGCATTGTAACTTTTTAAGTGCTAGGAGGTTGATTGTCCCTGTACAGTTTCAGTTGACTCCCATTGATCATTCCTTTCATCTCTGTGCATCCCAAGTCTTTTAACTATATTGATCCCCCATATCTGACAGTATTCACTTCATATGGCCCCAGCCAATGCATTATGAATTTACCCGGATGCTGAAAAAATTTACTGTCATAAAACAAGACTAGGTCTCCCTCCTAGAAAATATTCCTCTTGATATGTATGTCATGCCAAGATTTGTATCTTTCTTCATGTACTTCTTGGTGAAATATTTCCAGAATCATATCCTCTTCCATCTCCATTAGTTGATTGAGTATTTCCTTTACTGTGCCTCTTTCTGTCGTGTTGGTGATTGTTGCTACACATAGACTAGGTACCCGAAATTCTAATGGTACTACTGCTTCTTGCCCATACTGTTGATATTATGGTAGCTGTGGGAGGTATTAACCTCCACGTGTAACCCTGACAAGAATAAAATATTTCAGGAATCAAGAAGAAACCCTGAAGCATTGGACATAACCCTAGAAGACAAGTCGGCTAAATGAAATATTTAATATTGAGTGTTTAGCCTCCAAAATGAGAAGTCAGCCTAGATAGCTAAGGAGGAGAAGTATAAATAAAGGATTCCAGATATCATTTTACATACACAACTTGAAACTGCAGAAATGTAAGAGTTTGCACCGTAGAAATTGAGTAAGTGCGCAAGTCTAGAGAGTAGTTGCAGTTGCAACAACTACAACTTGTATTCTCGGTTTAGGCTTGGACTTTCTATTGGTTATGGTTTGGAATTTCTTCCTTGTGTGATAGATCTGGAGAGAGGTATGCTACATTGCTTGTCTATTAGGCCTAGGGTTTTCTTCTGGAATCATTCTCTGTCAAGGTTAAGTTTATTGGGGGTGGCTTCAGCCTATGGTTGGGTGACAATATTGTTATATTGTCTAAGGTTAAACGAGAACATCTATTATTTCTAATAGGTTATGGGCCCACACTATATTTAGATTGTATAACTGCTGGAAGATAGATTGGGAGGATTTTCTCAGTTACAGTTGCAGTTGCAGTCATTTGTTTCTACAACAACAAAACCCTAACCCTCCTGTTGAGCCACCTTAAGTGAAGAGATTGACCTAATTTATGGATAGCCTAGTGCTCCCTAACCCAATGCACCTTTTGGTACTCTCATCAAGCTAAGAAGCCAAGTTTGATTTTTTGGTCAAAGTCAAAGGTTTACCAAGTCAAAGAAGTCATGACTTACTCTATGAAGTCAGAGAAAAAGTTAGAAGGGGCTTCTAAATTCAAAGAATGGAATACAAGGATTGACCTCATCCTTTCCAAGAATAAAGTGTTGGATATCGTGAAAGGAAAGATCGTGGAACCATATTTTGAATAAGGAAAAGAGAAGGAATCGCAGAACATTGCAATTGTGGAGAAGTTCAAGGATAGTGTCATCAATGCCATGAGTATCATAGTGGACTCTGTAAAAACCCACTTGATACCCTACATCTCTCATCTTGACTCATCTAAGAAGATGTATGATGCCCTAACTAACCTCTTCTCATTCAGAAACATTGGACAAGTAATGATTCTGAAGAATGAGCTTCGTGACATGAAAATGAATCATGATGACAACATAACATCATACTTTGTGAGAATATCTCAGTTAAGAGATCAACTACAAGCTATTGAAGAAATCATTTCAGAGAAGGAACTGGTAAATATAGTACTCAATGGTCTTCCTAAGACATGGGATGCATTTGTTGCAAGCATGAACATAAGAAAGGATTATCCCACATTTGAAGAACTTTGGACTTGTTGTGCACATGAAGAATCAAGGATTAATGCAAAAGAGAAACCCCAAAATAAATACGATGATCAACCTTTCACAAAAATGTTCAAGAGTTTCAGGAATAAGAAGAAGTTTGGCTCAAGGAAGAAACCAAATCAAGAAAAGGATATTTCAAAGATACAATGCTTCAACTGTCGAAAATATGGTCACTAGAGGAACCATTGTCTCGAGTTAAGGAAAAGGAAGGAAACAGATGAAGCATCAATTGTCGAAGAAAGGGAACCCTAAAAAAAAGTCAATCAAGATAAAACAAACTTATTCTTCTAAGTCAAGGTAACAATATTCTTCAAATCTCTTGTATATGTCATGTTTACATAGATCTTGTACATATCATGTATATCTATTTCTTTGAAGAAAATATGTTCAAAGAAAACAATACCTATGGAAGAATAAAAGGATAAGGATTGCTATCACGATGATTACAAGTCAAGCAATACACATGAAAAGATGAAGTACAATCACAATCCTTGCTAACTATTCATGTGGAAGATATTACATAAGTAACAACTGCAAGATAAGCCAAAATCATAATCAAACTTGAAGAAACCCAGAAGGAGTCAACAATCAAAAAGAAATTAGAAAAATACTTGTGACACTTTGCAGAATGCAATAAAGGAAGCAGACGGAAGCATGGACTCTCTTAGATCACGGGAGTTGATTACAAAATTTCAAAAGAAGAGAATGAATTCATGCATAAATCAAGGATTAGGAGGGAGCTAACCCTAAATGATATGATCCATTGAGGGCTATGAAGTATATTTCCATGTTCCAATTGAAAGTAGCAGCCATGATAAGAAGCACGTGTTCAGTTTGACTTTAGAAGAAGTCTTCCTAAAAAAAGAAGCCTTAAAATATCCTTTGTTTTCCATCTACATACATGATCCTATGATGAAAGGAAGAAGTTGGAATATTCAGGGCATGGAATCTATAGAATGTAAATTTTCAGACCCCAACCCAGTTTCAATCTCGCTGATTTTTCAACCAATGTTTAATGCCCAAACCTAGTTTTATATCAGCAATTAAATACACAGTAGAAAATTAATTTCAGAACTCAAACATGAGAATTCTGAACATCATTTATAACGCAGGAATAAAATATCAGCAGCATATAGAACTCATAAAATTAATGACACAAAAAATTTTGGTCTAACATCGACCCTGGAAAAACCCACAAGGGGGAAACCAGTGAGAGAGGGATTTTTATTATTTATGGGCTTCTAAGAAATTATTTTACAACATATTCATCTTCAAAAATTTAAAAACTTATCTGGACATTCTTGTAGCTTGCTCCTCGATTTCTGAACCAAAAATCCATACCACTGTACGGCTGTCACAACATTAAATGCTGTACAAACTGTCCTCAAAATGTGTGCCAAATCTCTGTTGCAACTGTACAGAAAACCCATCTTAGCAAATGCCTTGAAAAACATGCCCAACACCTTGAAAATCATGCCCAAAATTTATGGTAGTACGACCCTCATTTTCTATGCAAGTCTGTACAGACTGTATGGATTTTCTTTACCCATAAAATTGTGCCCAACACCTTCCTCAATTTCTGTGCCTGAAAAGTACCGTATGGTAGCCTTGGAATGGGTGCCAATATTTCCAGAAATCTGTGTTGTTGTTCTCCTCAAATCCATACTGTATGGACTGATATTAAATGATGTCTTCTACCTCGTAATTTGTGCTTGTTGTTTTCCTTGGGATGCGTGCCTCTCCTCCTGCAAATGTTGTCTCTCTTCTCAAAGCTCGACCTCTCTCTTCTCTTTTTTCTCTCTAAAAAAAATTCATGAACAACCCAAAAATGGGTGCGCCCCTCAACCCTAATCGACCTCATGAGGTAGGTGAGGAGTTTTCCAATCCAATGGCTGAGATTAGATTAGATGTGTGGCTGAGATTTGATGTCTCTTTATTCACCCTCACTAAATTCATAAAGTCACCTTTTAATTTGCATCTCAAAAATTAAATGACTAGGGCCCACATTAGGCACTTTCTCACCCCTTAGGTGCCTAGGGATGAGAAACACTTTCCTAGGTACTTTATTTAATTAAAAAATTTAACACTCCCTCTTACCGAGGAAAGTGTTACTCACCACTCCAAGCTTGTCCCTGAAAAATACAAAATTTCCTCTACCCAATGCCTTGCTGAGTATGTATGCAACCTTCTCCTCTATAGATATGTAATGTAGCTCCAGAACTCCTCTCTGAAGATAGTCACAGATGAAGTGATAACAAATCTCGATATTCTTAGACCAGTCATGAAAAAATGGATTCTCCGAGAGTTTAATACAACTCTGATTATCAGAGTAAATCACAGTAGGCCTCAACTACACACCAAACAATCCCACCAGCATCTTGCGAAGACAAAGGGCCTCACAAATGGCCTGACTGGTTGCCATATACTCAGCCTCTATAGAAATCAAATCCATTGACTTTTGTTTCCGACTAAACCAAGACACAATTGTTGATCCCAATCCAAAACAACACCCTGAAGTGATTTTCCTGTCACTGACACATCCTACCCAATCCGAATCTGTATAGCCAACCAGATGAACTCCATCTCCTCTCTGATAGTCCAGACCATAATCTACCATACCACAAATATACCTGAGCACGTGTTTTGTTTCCACCCAGTGCACTCTCCTAGGCTCCACCATGAACTAACTGAGAGTGTTGACAACAAAACAAATATCTAGCCTGGTATTGACCAAATACATCAATGACCCGATCAACTGATGATACAAAGTGGAATCCACCAAATGTGACTCAGAAGAATGAAGATTCTTCCAGTTGGTAATCATGGGAGTGGTCATGGGCCTGCTATCCCCCATCTGAAATATGCTCAGAATGTCACACACATACTTCCCCTGTCCCAGGAATATGTGTCTAGGCTTCTTCCAAACCTCCAATCCCAAAAAGTAATGCATTAGTCCAATGTCAGTCATCTCGAACTCTAAAGAAAGGCTCTCCTTGCAACTGTTGATGAGTGTATATGCCCCTGTAATGAAAATATCATCCACATATAGCAGAAGAATGAGAGGATCCTC
>SNQJ01S0001988.1:178704-213148 GCA_010110895.2 Picea sitchensis | reverse complement strand
CTCCTCAATAAGACCATTCAAAAATGTGTTCTTCACATCCATCTGTTGGATATTCCAACCCATCTCTTCTCGGAGATCACTGCCCTGATTGAAGTGTATCTAGCAACCGGCACAAAGGTCTCATCATAGTCAACTCCCTCAACCTCTGAAAACCCCCAAGCCACAAATCAAGATTTGTACTTCTCAATGCTGCCATCTGCAACATGCTTTAGTTTATAGAGCCACCTAGAAGNGACTTCCCCTCAAGTCTAGGAACAACTTACTAGACATTGTTCTTCATGATGGAATTGTATTATTCCATCATGGCATCTCTCCATAACTATCTACCAATGGCCTCCTCAAAAGTGGAAGGCTTGGACTCCTGAATACTGCTCACCATCATGATGTAGTTGCAAAACCTCTCGAGAGGTTTACTCTCCCTCACTGCCTGTCTGGGATTCTCCACTGAACCCTGTGCCTCCCTCAAAGTGTCTTGAAGCCACTTGGGCTTCCTCCTCTCTGAAGTAGTGTCTTTTGGATGGGAATATCCCTACTCAAACTTGTTATCACTCCAGGAAACTCTCCTAAGGCTATAAGTCAGAGATGCCTAGTAACTTAATCTTTTGGTAACTGTTTTCTCAATAAAAAGTGTGGGTTTGGATCAAGTCGGAGGACCGAATCATTTCTCACTCAAATCATGCATACACACATTTATATGGACAAGGATTTCAACCACAAATGTTCAGAGAGTTTGCAAATAAAGGGATGAATGAAGAAATAACTATTATATCAGCAGAATCACATATAAAGCATATATGAATGGCCAATTACAATAATCACAGGAATACTTGCAAAGTTTAACTGATGAATGCAATGATAAGATGACAGCTATCAGGCATAAACAAGCATAACAACATGAATACAATATCCAGGTGCAAATACAGAATAGATAAGAAGATGAAATCTGAACAAGTTGTGGCAAAAGAAGCTTGCTTTACTCAATATGGAAATGAGAAGTTTGAGTACATAATATAAAAAAGTCTCCAAAGTCGAACCTTTAGTTCCTATTCTACCTTTAGCTTTATAGCTTTACAATGTTGTCTTGAGATCCTGAAAACATGGATCAAATATGCTAAAGATAGAAAGTCAAAATTTAGTTGCAAAAGATGTGGAATGATCCCCAAAAATGAGGTCAATCCCATATATCATGGTCTTCATCTCTTGTTGAGTGATGGTGCAGTGCAGGATAGCCTTCCAAGGCTGAATGATGACTCTCCAGGAGATACAAATTTGAATCTGTTGATGTGAGTAAGTGTCTTGATTTTCTGTCTTTATCAAAGATACCAAAAACCTTTGAAACACCTCTTCTTTCCATAATCTATCAAAAATAGCTATTGGATCTGTCTTGACAATTCATCAAATGTTTATTCGAAGAGGTTTCAAACCTTTCCAACTCAAAAAACTTCGATCTGTGCAAAAACTTGATCATTCTGGAAATGACAGGCTTTCGGTGGTTAACCTAGAAAGCTCCTGAGCGAATTATCTAACAAAAGCCCTGTTTTCAGTGGTTAATGAACATTCGTCCTATTCGCCTAAACCACTAAAACTTCATCTTTGAGAAAACTTCAAAATTTGCAAAAATGCTTACCTTGGATCCCTTTTTGATGTTCAAGGTTTCTTGGATGAGGCAACCCTTGTTCATGAAGATCTGTCAACTTCTACTAGCTGTGTGGAAGGCTCTGGTGTGTCTACCATGGTTGTAGCTAAGTTAGCTAGAGTTTCCAATCCAATTTTCTCCTGTGTTGGTGATTGAAACTCTTTTAACTTCAACCTCAGAATTCTAAGTTGTCTATATAGCTTCATGTTTTCCTTGATCAATACCCTGTTCCTGTCTTTAATCTTGTCATGCTTCTCTTTGAGGTTTTGGTTTATTTTGAAAATCTCTGCATTTCTGTCGGTCAGGTTTGTATTATCTTTTTTAATCACCCTTTCCAGGACTTTGTATAGACCTGTTGTAGGAGTTTGTTGATTTTCTGTGATCTAGTTGTTTTAGGCTTACTTGAAGAGGCTTCTTCCACTGGTGGATTGTGTGCCTCTAGAGTTGTTGTTGAAGGTAAATTGGAACAATAGTCTGCACCTTGTTCATCCTATACATTACCCCGTGTCTCTGCTAATTCTTGTTCTAGTTCTGAATCACTGTAAGGTAGGTTTAAAGGGTTATTTCCTGTAGCAAGGTCCTTGGACTGCTCACCCTCAAACTACAGTTTTATTTTGATTCTTTTCTTCTTGACAGAGGATAATTCTATCAGATCTCTTGGTGGTGAGATACCCTTCCTTTTTCTATGACTTCTTTTGGGAGTAATAGTCTTCTTAGTGGCAACCTTTTTACCCTTCTCCTGCTGTTGACAATTAGTCTGGAATTCGTTCCAGAAGAGGAAATAGTTCCAATCTACCAGCCTTTTCTTCAATGACTCCTTGAAAATAAGAGTAATGAGTCCTTGATGAGATAATCTGCTTGCCACCTTAGTGGGCTTGGCCTTGACCTGTTTAGACATTTTCGTGAGGGCTTTGTGTAAGAAAAATGGTACATTAATTGGGTCTCTACCTGTAAAATGGTTTAAAATCTTAAAGTGATAGAACATCACTCTATTGTACCTCCCCTCACATGTTATGTAAACAAATATAGCTTTCAATAAGGACTGCCACTTTTGTTCCAAGTAAGACGTTGGAATATCCTTCTTCCAGATCAAATCTTTATTTACAGGCAACAAGTATGACCTGAATTCGATGTTTGAAGGTATGGTAGACTTGAACCAACAGTCTCCTGACCTAGGTAAACTTGTATACTCAGCAATGGCAGCTTCATCAATGATAAACTCCTCCTTTCCTATTTTAACAGACCTTCCACCATAGGAAATGGCAAAATACTCGGCCACTTGTTGATGAAAGTTGGTTGATTTTTCACAATATGAAAATACCCCGGGATGTTTGAAGAATATTTCCACCTCTGGGTGAGCTTCTAGGTACCAAACCCCATCCACCTCAGACCTCAAAAATGGCCCTGCTTTTGACATTGATCAATGTTGACTGTAACTGCAATTATGGAAAACTGAGCGTCTAGGGGGGACAAAGATTCTAGGATTTAGGATCACAGGGAGTATAAATCATGGAAGAGCAGACGGGGCAGGGTGACACAGAATTCGGATCCCCGAGCTCAAACACTAACCAAGTTTTAGGCGACAAATTGACTGAGAGCATGCCGAAATTTTAGATTTTTGGTGGTATATTCATTTAGACTGAAACGAGATGGGTTTTGAACTTGCCTGATAAATCGACCTGGCTTAATTGTCTTGAGAGCGATCGCTGGACTCTAATGGCGCTTTGACAATCACCATGGGAAATGGGATTAGGATCTCTAGAAACACATTTGATTGATGAAATCGCGAACTCACGATTATCTCAGTAATCTCTAGAATTCAAATTGATAATGAATGAGGATTTAATGAGGGATTAACGAGATCATGATAGATTGTGTACTTGAGACTTGAAATGGAGGGAGGCTTCATGAAAACATGCATGAATTTTTGTATCACCGGCGTGTCTACATTTTGAAAAGACAAATGCGGTTGAAAGGACAACAGGAAATTCAAACTTTCAGATAAACATAATTATAACGTGCATACCTTCCAACTTGATGAGCTTTCAGCGGTTACAGTTCCATCATTGCACCAACTGACAGCTGGCTCGTGCGAAAGCACGGGCTTTCCATTTTTACCGTTGAAACATTTTTGGTGGTTAACCACATTTTTGCTTTGCCTTCTTAACTACCGGGAACAAAGGATTTCGGTGGTTAATGAGCGCATTTCAGGCTCGCCTAAACCACTGAAACCTGAGATTCTAACTTTTGCTTGACCAAACCAAATCCAAAATTTCTTTTGAGCTTATTTACAGAATACAGACTCTCTAACCTACTTACAAAAATTTAGGAATAAAATTTAGACCACAACCTATCACCTCAAAAGAAAAATTTCCACCAATTTATTTGAGGAGATAACACTGGCTCCTATTGGGGATGAACACCTCCCTGTGGGGTTTCAAGAACCATAGAATCAATGCCTTTCCTGAAAAAGAAAATTAAAAATATCTGCTAGTGCTTCCATTGGGCATGGAGTTATTATGTAAAAATAAAAACTAAGACTAACATTACAATGTCTAGGCTTCACAACCTTAGACAAAATAGAGTTTTAAAAATCGCCCGTTTACCGGGCCACAAACATTTCTTCACCTCCCATATTTTGCAGCATGAAAGTGTTGTTATTCTGTANGTTATGCTTGCCTTTATCCTGTCAAAGAGCATCCCATTTTAGAACCCAGTCACCAACTTGAAAATTGTCCACCTTTGCCTTTTTGTCAAAAGTATTTTTGATCTTCTTTTGATGAGCCTCTGATCTGTCCACTAATTGTTCACGGGCTTGCTGCAGTTCCACCAAATCAAGCATTCTTCTTACCATATCATTTGACTCGGTTTGTTCTTCCTGAAAGAATCTAGCCACTGGTAAAACTAACTGAACAGGAAAAATAACATCAGTCCCATAGACCAATTTGAACGAAGAGGTTCCTATGGACTTTTTGATAGTTACTCTGTCTGCCCATAGAGCAAATTTCAGTTAAGAATCCCAATTCTTTTCGTTTTCTTCTAACAGTTTTCTGATAATTTTGATTAAGATCTTATTGGATGATTTAGCCAAGCCATTACCTTCAGGGTAGTAGGGGGTCAAATGTACCAACTGGATGCCCATTGATTTACACATGTATACTAATGCCTCTGCTTTGAACACCGTTGCATTATCTGTTACCAGCCTTTTGGGACAACCAAATCTTCTCAAAATATTTTCATAAAGAAACTTCATGACTACCTGGTGAGTGGCATTCCGGGTGGGAATCGCCTCTATCCATTTTGTAAAATAATCTGTGGCTACTAAGATCCACTTATGTTGACCACTAGACGAAGGATTTATCTCACCTATAAAATCTAAACCCCACTGCTGAAAAGGGCCATTCACCACTATAGGTCTCAGGGGTAAAGATTTTAGCTGTTGTTTTCCCGTAAATGTTTAACATTTGTCACAATCTTTGACGAAGGCACACACATCTGAGAAAAGGAAAGGACAATAGTATCCATCCCTTAGGATTTTATGAATAGTGGTCTTCTAGTAATGATGACCTCCAAAAACACTTGAATGAAACTGATGTGTAACTTTGACTGACTCTTCTTTATCTAAACATCTGAGAAGCAAACCAACAAGATCTTTCCAATATAACAGATTATTGTAAATGCAGAATTTGATGCCTCTGAGCTTAAGGGCTCGATCTTGAGTCATATTGAGTTCAGGAGGAACTTCTAGTTTTTGAAAAAAATGTATAATACCTGAGTACCATTCACAAGAAGACAAGTGCTCTACCACTTGTTGATTTCTATGCTGTCCATCTACTGCCAACTCCATCTGCAAATTCATTGAACCTTCTCCTATGAAATTTGTGTCCAGTAGCTCATGATTTTCCTTCGTTAAGAGCTTAGCAAGGCCCTGGCCTTTCACCAATTTGGTGGGCTTTACTTCAATGTTGAACTCAATCAAATTTACAATCCATCTAGCTCTCTTTTCGTCAATATCAGGCTGAGTCAAAACATCTTTCACGGAGGGTGAAGGAACATATGCAATGACTTTTGAGTGGAGGATATAAATTCTGAAGGATTTTAAATATTTTATGAGAGCATAGGCTTGTTTTTCAATAGGATCATACCTTAGTTCAACGTCTCTGAGTGTTTTGGTGAAGAAAGCAACTGGGTGATCCAAATTGTCATCATATGTTTGTAGTAGAACTACTGCCACTATGTCGTAAGAAGCAAAAGAAAAAACGTAGAAAATCTTACTGTAATCTGGACTGATCAGAGTCGGGGATTCCATCATAGCTTGCTTGATATCCTAAAATGAATTCCTTGTTTTGTCTGTCCATTTTATCTCAGACCCCTTTTTCAGCATACATGTTATGTGCTTTACTAACTCGACAAAATTTGGCACAAATCTTCTAAAAAAATTTATCTTACCGAGCAACTATTGAATATCCTTTTTTGACCTTGGCAAGGATAGCCTCTGAATTGCTTCCACCTGAGCTGGATCAATCTTTACACCTTCTGTTGAGTCAATGTGGCCTAAGATCTTACCTTTCCTGAGAGAAAAATGGGACTTTCTGGGATTCAATGAGATTTTGAACTGCCTGCATTTCAAGAACACTCTTTTTTAATGCTTTAGACGCTCCTCATGACTGCTGGAATAAACTGTGATGTCATCAAGATATATGAGGACAAACTTGTCCTTTTCTCCCATGAAAGCTATTTCCATGGCCCTTTGGAACGTGGCCCCAACATTCATTAATCCGAATGGAATCTTGGCGTACATAAAGGTACCCCAAGGAGTAGTAAATGCAGTCTTCTTCTAGTCATCGAGATGGACAAAAATCTGATTATAGCTGGAAAAACCATCTAGGAAAGACATGACAGTAGCCCCTGAAATCCTTTGCAGCAAATGTTCCATTTTAGGTAGGGGATAGTTGTCTTTCTTAGAGCATCTGTTTAGGTTTCTAAATTCCACACATAGTCTGACCTCACCATTTTTATTTCTCACTATTACTAGATTTTCAATCCATTTGGAGTATCTCAAAGGAATTATAATCTTCGCATCGAGAAGCTTTTTAATTTCTCTTTCAATCACAGGCAAAAGAAGAGGACTGATAGGTCTGAGCTGTTGTTTGAAAGGGATGGTGTCTTTCTCAAGAGGGATTTTGTGTTGAATGATATCATGATCATAAGTCTTTAGATCACTATATTTCCAAGCAAAAACATCAGAAAATTCTTTCAAAACGCTACAATATTCGGACTTCTGATCAACAGTCAATTCAGAAGACAGATTTATGAATTTAGGTTGGCTTTCTTCCCCTATGTTAAGCTCATGAACAACATGATCTTTCTCCTTTTTATCGGGCTTGTAGGGAACATCATTGTGATCGAAAATATTTTCGATAGGTACCAAACCTCGGGGTATATAATTGTTAGGTAGCTGAAAAATATCATGCTGACCCAATATTTGTTTTAGCTTAGGCTTCTGGGATTCTTCTACATTTAGATTTTGTTGGTCAACATGCATATCAGAAAATTCATCTACCACTTGAAGAAATCTGTTAAGTTCATCATCATCCTCAAAAAATTTCCAGTATTTAATATTGTTGGGCAAAGATGGTCTATATTTTACTTGGATCTCATAACTGAGCCTGGGGGGCATGGGAGGAATAAACATGCTGTCTGAAACAACAAGGGAATCGGCAAGTTGATTCATATCCCTGGCTATATAAGAAATCTCAAAAATGGAAAAATAATCTCTTACTTTCCATACCTCATCCTTGTAGGCTTTCAATCTGACATGCTTTGCTTGGAAGGTACTGTTTACCTGTTGTATGTTGAGATCCGCATCTCCAAATACCTTTAAGCCTTTTATCCCCATCTCCTTAGCTGAATTTAATCCCAACAACAAGGCCTCATACTCTGCTATGTTGTTAGTAGTTCTGAAATGAAGCTTAAAAGACAAAGATATAGTCTTCTTTGAAGGAGAAATCAAAACTACCCCTGCACCTGCTGAATCTTTAGTACTGGCCCCATAAAAATACATGGTCCAGATTGAAACGTTCTTATCATCGGTTTGTTGTTCGCTAGGCTTCACAAGCTGCATATGAGTTGATTGAGAATCATCTATTTGAAGAATGCATGAGCCAAAATCTGTATCCACAACATAAATAGGATGATTTATAGAATTTTTTGCATCGCTGATGATGTAGGCAAGTTGATTCTCTCTATAAAGTCTTTTTATCTCTCCCCCAAACACCGGAATCGTAGCATATGAAAGATCCATCTGCAAGGTACCTCCTAACCTTTTTCCCCATGGACGAGACAAGAGGAGCCCGAACTTAGATGGGATATCAACAACCACCACATCCATTACCATGCTTCTCATTGGCAATTGGGCAAGGTTTATAACAAGGTCTTTTATGAGGCCAAGGCATCTGACTTTCCTAGAATCAAAAGAGAAGAGATCATGATATGGTTTGGTGAACTCAAGACCAAGCTCATCCATCACTGCTTTGGGCATAAGATTATGTGATGCCCCGGAATCAAGCAAGCAATTGTGGAGGATCTTATCATGGACATTTAGGTATATGTAGAATGGTGGACAAGAATCATCTCGGTCTTCTATCATAGGCCCTATAGTTATTGTTGGTTTGTCATCTTGTAGGTTAACAAAATCAGCAGATGAAGAGGTCTTTGGCTCAAGGGACTTCAGGATGGATGATTTAAAGATTTCATTTTTCATGAGTTCAGTTAAAGGCATAGGTATCTTTACTTTCTGAATTTCTGATTCAAAATTAAAAGAGAAAGTTGATTTATCAGAAGCTTTTACCTCATTAGAAGGAGCTTTGAGACTGACTTTCTCCTTGGCTAGGGGCTGTGTTCGATTATACTATTTTTTTGCAGGAGAGGAGGTCTATTTTACATGAGCGACAGGATGCTTGGCAACAACTTCTTTACTCTTCACAGGAGCAACAACTTCTTTGTTCTTCACAGGAGCAGTGAGCAATGGTTTCAGAACAACACTCTTGGATCTTAAGTTATAGCCTTTCTGGTCATCCATCAAGTAGACAGATTCTTCGATACTTGCCTCATGAATTTGCTGGTCCATCAGGGCTTCTTCATAGTCTACTTGTGTCAAAAAGGAAGAATCATTTTCATCACCAAAACAATTTATTTCATCTACTTCTTCGACTTCATCGTGAGATGGCTATTGTTCTTCATCTAATATTGCATTTTGAAAAGGTGGTCTAATTCTCTGATCATCAGCTACATTCCTATCTCGTTGAAGGATCTAGACTTGTGGATTGTTCCTTCTATAAGGGAAATCATTTGGATTTCTCGGGGCAAAAGTATTTGGCTCTTTTGTCCTTGCTGGTTGTTGATTCTGGATCTTCAATTTTGACATTTCAGATGTCAAATTGTCCAACATCTTTTCCATCTTTTCCATTTTGATATTAGAGGAAGAAGAGGGCTCAACAATAGACTTATTTCTCTCAACCTTTCCTTTGATCTTCTGAGATGTTGTAATGTTTGATTCAACCTCGAGGGAGGCATATTGAATTAAAGCAAGTGTGGCTGATCTTCTTTCTCTGAGGATTAGACAAAAATCTGGATCAAAGGCAGCAGAGAATGTGATCTTGGCCGATGCGTCACTTGGTTTGATATCTCCAGGGATATTGCCAAACATTCTATTAAACCTTTTGATGAAGTATGAGACAAACTCTCCATCTTCTCTCCTTAAATTTCCAAACTCAGAAATGTAATATAACAGATCTCTTCTTTCTCCCTAGTGTTTTAAAAATACCTCATCTAATTGTTCAATACCTGTGACTGAATTTGCTGGTATCTCTTTGAACCATTTCCGGGCTTAGCCATCCAAACTCTGAACAAAAACTCTGGTCCACACATCTTCTTCTGAAATGTTAATATTTTCAGCATAAGCATAAAAAGCTTCAATATGTTCTTCAGCAGTATAATCCCCTACTCCGGTAAACTTTGGCATATATTTATGATAATCTCCAGTTGGCATAGCAGACAAAGGATTGGGAAATACAAGTGGAGCATACCTGTTTGCCAAAATCTGTTCCATCTTGGTTAAAGGGGTAGCCATGGAGGTCTTGGGGGTTGATACAAAAGAAGAATTTGTAGGAGATGAAGGTGGAGATGGGATGACTGAGTTAAAATAGAATGGTTGTCTCACTTCACCTTGAACAGAATTTTCAGGAATGGGTGAAAAATAAGAGGCTTTATAAAACTGACCGAGCAACAAGGCTAAACTTTCTTCTCCCTTAGAGGACAAATCATGTAAAATATCTTCAAGAACAGGTAGATTAGTATGAGTGTAGAGAACACCTTCTGTAGGTTTGGTGGGTGAGGAACTCAAAGAAGATGAAGAAGAGGTTTCCTTTTGCTGAGAGGACCCTGTAATTATATCTTTAGGATGGGATGAAATATCAACCTCAAGAACAGAGTCAATAATATTAGAATAATGTGAAGGTTCCTCTACCTTCAATATTTGAGATAAATTTTCAATTTCCTGAGAACTATGAGTTTCAGCAGCATAATTCAACTAGAGGCCTTTTAGATATGAAAGAAGAAGTGTCGGTTTGAATACCTGAATTTAATGTCTTTGCAGATCCGGAAGCCTGTCTTTGCAAAGATTTACCCTTACTGATGATCTTCTCAGGGTCAGGAACTGGTGTTGTCAGTGGGCCTTCTTGGTTCGCCCTGGTATGAGCTCTTTTTGGAGCCACTTCATTTCAATTGAGTTGCCAGATAGATAATTACAACCCAAATGATATCCAGACTTTTTCTATCATCAAATCTGAATCTATGTCGTCTCCCAAGGAAGCTGAGCTTTGATCTCCTCTCCTTGGTAATGGCACCAATTTGTTATCACTCCAGGAAACTCTCCTAAGGTTGTAAGTCAGATATGCCTGGTAACTTAATCTTTTGGTAACTATTTTCTCAATAAAAAGTGTGGGTTTGGATCAAGTCAGAGGATTGAATCATTTCTCACTCAAATCATGCATAAACACATTTATATGGACAAGGATTTCAACCGCAAATGTTTAGAGAGTTTACAAATAAAGGGATGAATGAAGAAATAACTATTATATCAGCAGAATCACATATAAAGAATATATGAATGGACAATTACAATAATCACAGGAATACTTGCAAAGTTTAACTTATGAATGAAGTGATAAGATGACAGTTATCGTGCATAAACAAGCATAACAACATGAATACAATATCCAGGTGCAAATACAGAATAGATAAGAACATGAAATCTGAACAAGTTATGGAAAAAGAAGCTTTCTTTGCTCAATATGAAAATGAGAAGTTTGAGTACATAATATAAAAAAGTCTCCAAAGTCGAACCTTTAGTTCCTATTCTACCTTTAGCTTTATAGCTTTACAATGCATTCTTGAGATCCTGAAAACATGGATCAAATATGCTAAAGATAGAAAGTCAAAATTTAGTTGCAAAAGATGTGGAATGATCCCCAAAAATGAGGTCAATCCCAGATTTCATTGTCTTCATCTCTTGTTGAGTGATGGTGCAGTGCAGGATAGCCTTCCAAGGCTGAATGATGACTCTCCAAGAGATACAAATTCGAATTTGTTGATGTGAGTAAGTGTCCCGATTTTCTGTCTTTGTCAAAGATACCAAAAACCTTTGAAACACCTATTCTTTCCATAATATATCAAAAATATCTATTGGATATGTCTTGACAATTCATCAAATGTCTATTTGAAGAGGTTTCAAACCTTTCCAAATCAAAGAACTCTGATCTATGCAAAAACTTGATCATTCTGGAAATGAAAGGCTTTCGGTGGTTAACCTAGAAAGCTCCTGAGCAAATTATCTACCGAAAGCCCTATTTTCAGTTGTTAATGAACAGTCGTCCTGTTCGCCTAAACCACCGAAACTTCAGCTTTGAGAAAACTTCAAAATTTTCAAAAATGCCTACCTTGGATCCCTTTTTGATGTTCAAGGTTTCTTAGATGAGGCATCCCTTGTTCGTGCAGATCTGCGAACTTCTACTAGTTGTGTGGAAGGCTCTGGTGTGTCTACCATGGTTGTAGCTAAGTTAGCTAGAGTTTCAAATCCAGTTTTCTCCTGTGTTGGTGATTGAAACTCTTTTAACTTCAACCTCAGAATTCTAAGTTGTTTATACAGCTTCATGTTTTCCCTGATCAATACCCTGTTCCTGTCTTTAATCTTTTCATGCTTCTCTTTGAGGGTTTGGTTTATTTTGAAAAGCTCTGCATTTCTGTCAGTCAGGTCTTTATTAGCTTTTTTAAGCACCCTTTCCAGGACTTCCATTTCATAGACATGTTGCAGGAGTTTGTTGATTTTCCATGATCTAGATGTTTTAGGCTTACTTGAAGAGGCTTCTGCCACTGGTGGATTGTGTGCCTCTGGAGGAGTTGGTGAAGGTAAATTGGAACAATAGTTTGCACCTTGTTCAGCCTGTACATTACTCTGTGTCTCTGCTAATTCTTGTTCTGGTTCTGAATCACTGTAAGGTAGGTTTAAAGGGTTATTTCCTGTAGCAGGGTCCTTGGACTTCTCACCCTCAAACTGCAGTTTTCTTTTGATTCTTTTCTTCTTGACAGAGGATAATTATATCGTATCACTTGGTAGTGAGATACCCTTCCTTTTTCTATGACTTATTTTTGGAGTAATAGTCTTCTTAGTGGTAGCCTTTTTACCCTTCTCCTGCTTTTGACAATCAGTTTGGAATTCATTCCAGAAGAGGAAATAGTTCCAATCTACCTGCCTTTTCTTCAATGACTCCTTGACAATAAGAGCAATGGGTCCTTGATGAGATAATCTTCTTGCCACCTTAGTGGGCTTGGCCTTGACCTGTTTAGACATTTTCGTGAGGGATTTGTGCAAGAAAAATGGTATATTAATTGGGTCTCTGCCTGTAAAATTGTTTAAAAGCTTAAAGTGATAGAACATCACTCTATTGTACCTCCCCTCACATGTTATGTAAACAAATATTGCTTTCAACAAGGACTACCACTTTGGTTCCAAGTAAGGCATTGGAATATCCTTCTTCCAGATCAAATCTTTCTGTACAGGAAACAAGTATGACCTGAATTAGATGTTTGAAGGTATGGTAGACTTGAACCAATAGTCTCCTGAACTAGGTAAACCTGTATACTCAGCAATGGCAGCTTCATCAATGATAAACTCCTCATTTCCTATTTTAACAAACCTCCCATCATAGGAAATGGCAAAAGACTCGGCCACTTGTTGATGAAAGTTGGTTAATTTTTCACAATATGAAAATACCCAGGCCTGTTTGAAGAATTTTTCCACCTCTAGGTGAGATTCTAGGTACCAAACCCCATCCACCTCAGACCTCAAAACTGACCCTTCTTTCGGCATTGGTCAATGTTGACTGTACCTGCGATTATGGAAATCTGAGCATCCAAGGAGACAAAGATTCTAGTTTTTCGAATCACAGGGAGTATAACTCATGGAAGAGTAGACGAGACAGGGTGACACAGAATCGGATCCCCGAGCTCAAACACTAACCAAGTTTTAAGAGACAAATTGACTGAGAGCATGCCGAAATTTTAGATTTTCGGTGGTATATTCATTTAGACTGAAACAAGATGGGTTTTGAACTTGCCTGATAAATCAACCTGGATTAATTGGCTTGAGAGCGATTGCTGGACTCTAATGGCCCTTTGACAATCACCATGGGAAACATGATTAGGATGTCTGGAAACACATTTGATTGATGAAATCGAGAACTGACGATTATCTCAGTAATCTCCGGAATTCAAATTGATAATGAATGAGGATTTAATGAGGGATTAACGGGATCATGATAGATTGTGTACTTGCGACTGGAAATGGAGGGAGGCTTCGTGACAACATGCATGAATTTTTGTATCACCGTCGTGTCTAAATTTTGAAAAGACAAATGCGGTTGAAAGGACAACAGGAACTTCAAACTTTCGGATAAACACAATTAGAACGTGCATACCTTCCAACTTGACAAGCTTTCGGCGATTATGTTTCCATCATTGCGCCAACTGATAGTTGGCTCGTGTGAAAGCATGGGCTTTCCATTTTTACCGTTGAAATGTTTTCGGTGGTTAACCACATTTTTTCTTTGCCTTCTTAACTACCGGGAACAAAGGATTTCGGTGGTTAATGAGCGCGTTTCAGGCTCGCCTAAACCACCGAAACCTGAGATTCTGACTTTTTCTTGACCAAACCAAATCCAAAATTTCTTTTGAGCTTATTTACAGAATACAGACTCTCTAACCTACTTACAAAAATTTAGGAATAAAATTTAGACCACAACCTATCACCTCAAAAGAAAAATTTCCACCAATTTATTTGAGGAGATAACAAAACCCATCTCCTAAAGACAATGATCCTGACGTAGACTCTAAAGTACCTTATCCTGAAACCTGTGGACCAGTAGCCTATGAACCTAAAACTTGTGGCCCTGTCACCTATGAACCTGTCGTCCCCGAAACTGGTGGGCCCGAACTCTGTGTCACTGTAGTCTACTATGGACTCACCTGAATCTATGGTGAAGACTTCTCACCTTTCTCTATCCCTCTAGAATTCCTAAAGGCTTCGTCCTCCTCAAATATGACATCCCTCCTCAAGACAATCTTCCTCAAGGAAGGAAGGTATATACGGAAAGCCTTTGAAGTCTCACTATACCCAACAAATATCCCTCTCTCTATCGTGGGCTCTAGCTTTGTCCTCTTCTCAAAAGGGACATATGAATATGTGATGCACCCAAAAATATGAAGGTGCCCCACCTTAGGCTTCTTCCCAGAAAAGGCTTCCTAAGGACTCATGCTCCCCATAGCCTTGTGGGGACTCCTGTTCTGCAAATAAAATGCAGTGTAGCATGCCTCAGCCCATAGAAATAGTGGCAGCCCCTGATCATGTAACATGGGTCTCACAACCCCAACAATGGCCATGTTCTTCCTCTCTACAACCCCATTCTGTTGTGGGTTGTAAGGAACAGTCAACTCCCTCCTGATGCCCTCTCCTACATAGAATTCCATGAACTCCTTGGAGGTATACTCACCCCCATTGTCCGATCTCAGGACTCTGATTTTATTTCCTATCTAGTTCTCCACCAGAGATTTTAACTCTTGGAACCAACTAAAGAGTTGTCCTTTGGTCTTCATGACGAAAATACGGGACTTCTGAGAGAATTCATCAATGAATACAACATAGTATAGGGAACCAGTCAACGATGCCGAAGACATGGGGCCACATACATATAAATGTATAAGATCAAGTATCCCTGATGCTCTACTGTCACTGCTCAGAAAAGAAGTCTTGGTGTACTTTCCCAACTTGCACAACTCATGGTGCTCTAAACTGAAATATGGAACTCTTGTCACCATCTCCCTCAGAACTCTCAAAGCCCCATGGTGCAAATGTGCCATCCTCCTATGCCATAGCTCACATAGGTCACTGCTAATGCTGGTAGTATGAATCAATTCTCTCACTGGCTGGAACAAAAACTTGTATAGCCTCTCATGTCTAGTACCGATCACTTTGGCTGAAGTGATGCTAGACCCCCTGGGGAAAAGAAGCACCTACCCATCACAGAACAAGGCCTCATAGCCCTTCTCCTCAATAGTATAAACTGACACTAAGTTCTTCTTCAAGCCCAAAACATATAGAACATCTTTCAAAGTCATGGGAGGCAAAGACTCCCTATGAAATGATATAATCCTGCTACCAACCACCTTGACCTCCCGATCATCTCCAAGCACTACCTCAACATTTCCCATCTCTGTGAGGTCTGTCAAGTGCTCACAAACCCGTGTCATATGGCGAGAGGCACCACTGTCAATGTACCAAGTATTTGTATGAGTGGTCCTCATGGATAGACACACAATCAAGGAAAATTCCTTGTCAAACTTGGTGGAAAACTCTTCCACCTCTGCTGAAGATGTTGTTTGTTTCTTCTCCTTGTTCGGACACTGACCTACATAGTGCCCAAACTTATGGAATGCAAAGAACTTAAATTTTCTCATGTCTTTCTTCCCTTCACCCTTGGGCTTGTGTCCTCCCTTTGGACCCTTTTTTAACTTCTTCTTGCTAGTGGTAGCAAGAGCCACATTCTCCTCCTCATGACCTATAGATGAACTGCCATTTACATAACCTCTTTGGGTCTCCTCCTGAACAAATTCATCCCAAAGATGTTCCCAACCGGGAAGCTTCTCCCTAGCAACAATGCCCTCCATAAAAACAACCCATTGTTTGGAAACTCCATTCAATGTTGTTCTCACAAGCTCACTGTCAAATATGGCCTCCCCCACAGCTCCAAGCTCATCCCTCACCTGTGTCAATATAGTAGGGTATGTAACCACATTTTCAGCCTTGGTCATTTTTATGCTCTTTAGTTTTTCCCTCAAAACCATTTTCCGGTTCTCATTTGTACTCTGGTACAATTTAGTCAAAGGCTCCCACATCTCATAGGGATGTGTCTTCCCCATCAAGTGAGGAATCNTTTTATGTTCTTTAGTTTTTCCCTCAAAACCATTTTCCGGTTCTCATTTGTATTTTGGTACAATTTAGTCAAAGACTCCCACATCTCATAGGCATGTGTCTTCCCCGTCAAGTGAGGAATCAAATGATCCTTGATGGCATCAAGAATAAACCTCTTAGCCTTGATACTCTTCTTAGTGTAAGTTGCAAGAAGAGTAGCATCAGTAGGTACCACAACAGGATGAGTAGTGGTATTTTCCACAATGTCCCACAACTTGTTTTCTTGCAAAAGAAAGATCATCCTCTCCTTCCAAGCACCAAAATTTGTTGCCCCATCAAGTTTATCCTCAACTCTCAAACCTGTAGCCATTGACCCTTTTCTGCTTGTTTTCAACTCAACTCTGATACCATGTAAATTTTCAGACCCCAACCCAGTTTCAGTCTCGCTGATTTTTCAGCCAATGTTTAATGCCCAAACCTAGTTTTGTATTAGCAATTAAATACACAGCAGAAAATTAATTTCAGAACTGAAACATGAGGATTCTGAACATCATTTATAATGCAGAAATAAAATATCAGCAGCATATATAACTCAGAAAATTAATGACACAGAAATGTTTAGTCTAACATCGACCCTGGAAAAACCCACAAGGGGAAAACCAGTGAGAGAGGGATTTTTATTATTTATGGGATTTTGAGAAATTCTTTTACAGAATATTCATCTTTAGAAATTTACAAACTTATCTGGGCATTCCTGTAGCCCGCTCCTCGATTTTTGAACTAGAAATTCGTACCACTATACAACTGTCACAACATTAAATGTTGTATGAACTATCCTCGAAATGCATGACAAATCTCTTCTGCAATTGTATGGAAAACTGAGCTTAGAAAATGCCTTGAAAAACATGCCCAACACCTTGAAAATCATTCCCAGAACTTATGGCAGTACGACCCTTGTTTTTTGTGCAAGTTCGTATGGACTGTATGGATTTTCTTTACCTAGAAAATCGTTCCCAACACCTTCCTTGATTTCTGTGCCTAAAAAGTGTTGTACAGAAGCCTTGGAATTCATGCCAATCTTTCCAGAAATTCGTGTTGTTGTTCTCCTCGATTTCTGTGCACAATAAATGTTGTATGACCCCTCAAATACATACTGTATGGATTGATATTAAATGTTGTCTATTGCCTCGTAATCCATGCTTGTTGTTTTCCTTGGGATGCATGCCTCTCCTCCTGCAAATGTTGTCTCTCTTCTCAAAGCTCAACCTCTCTCTTCTCTTTTTACTCTCTCAACAAAAATGAATGAACGACCCAAAAATGGGTGCGCCCCTCAACCCTAATCGACCTCATGAGGTAGGTGAGGAGTTTTCCAATCCAATGGCTAAGATTAGATTAGATGTGTGGCTGAGATTTGATGTCTCTTCATTCACCCTCACTAAAGCCATAAAGTCACCTTTTAATTTTCATCTCACAAATTAAATGACTAGGGCCCACATTAGGCACTTTCTCACCCCTTAGGCACCTAGGGATGAGAAACACTTGCCTAGGTACTTTATTTAATTAAAAAAATTAACATAGAAGACTCCATGGACCCAAAAGCTAAATAGGAACATGAGGAAGAACATGAAGATTCTATGAAAGAAATAAAATCTATAACAACCAGTTAATATATCGAGAATCACAAAAACCACCAGCTTGGTTTAAACCCACTAGAAGCAATCAATAAGAAGAAATGGAATTTGTGATGAAGAACAATGTATGAAAGACTTATGAATGGAAGCATTGCGAGATTCAGAACTAAAGGTTCTCCTAGAAGGAGGGAGAAGACTATGATAGATTGTTTCAGTAACGAGACATACCTCTACATGAGCCATTATATCTTCTGCAATGGGTTGGAGTTTACATCAGATGAATGTAAAGACTGTTCTTCTCAAAAGAGTAATTGAAGAAGAAGCGTATGTAGAGAAACCTCAAGGTTTTGAGGTATACCAAAAATAGACCCTTGTATACAAATGGAAGAAGACCTTTTATGGATTCAAACAACTTGGTGTAGAGCCTCTATTGCACAACAGAAGTGTGGTAAAAACTTTCTATGATAGATATAGTGTATTATAATGGTTACTCAGAAGTCTGGGATGATGGATTGTTGATCCATGATAAACTCTCATGATGATAGAATAAGTGTTGATTGGATATGTTTCAGTTTGATCTTTACCACGATGTCATGATCTAGAAGGAAATAGAAGTACTGAATTCAACCATGATATATTGTAATGATCAGAGCTATATGAATCCTTCAGAGAAAACCAATGTTCTATGACAAACCGGAGTACATTGAGATCAAGCATTACATTATTTGTGATAGAAGATAGAAGATATTTTGGTAAAGCCTCTATCCAAGATGGAAAAAAACGTTTTGTACTTAAGAAACAAGCTAGGGATCGTGGATACGACTTCCTTATTGAAAAATGAATAGATTACTCCCAGGTTGGGAGGGAGCACTAATGTGTTATTGATTTATCGACAACCATTTTTCAGTTCGAAAAATGGTCCAAGATGAGTAGTTCCTTTCCATTTTGGAAAGTGGTTTGATATTTCTAATGGACATGCATTTTCCAGTTCATAAAATGATCCAGATCGAACAATCATTTTCAAAATGAAAATGGTTTGATAGATTTTTGATGTACCATAGATAGTGATTCCCCTTGTGGCCGGTGTGGGAGAATTCTCTAGGACAATCAATCTTCTTGGAAGTCACTCTGAGTAGTGGTCAAGTAGAATGGTCTGCCTCATCGGGAAGTCATTCTTTCAGAGTTCACAGTTGTGAGCAATTTTGAAGAATGATTTGTTTTGGAGGTTGGTGCAGGACAGTCATTTCCATTATGAAATGTTCTGAAAAGTCATTCCCTAGGGAAGACTCATTCTATCCAAGTTTAACTATGTTTAATGTTGGTGGAATGGCCCAGTTAGGTGAATGGTCCAAGTTCAACAATCAGGGACAAACATTCCCTAGGGAAGACTCATTCTCTTTAGGTTTCACTATGACTAGTGTCGAAGGAATGGCCCAGTTAGGTGAATGGTCCAGGATCAAAAATCAGGGACAATCATTCTTCTATGATTGAAAAGAATAGTATAGATATCCCATGGATGATGTTTTACTTTATGAGGGAAGATGCTCTTCCATATATCACAGATGTGAGTGGAAGAATGGCCCAGATGACTTAGTTTATATCATGATATTGTTTCTGTGCAGGTTGATATCAGATTATATGATTTCCATGGATATTGTATGTCTCTAGACAATAGATGTATGCTAGTGTGGTGGATTTGTTCCACTGGTTGTGACTATGTGTCACTAATTAAGTAGTCATGTGCTACTTGGTGTGGTAGTGTACAACTGGATAGTAGTTGTGTACTATTATGGATAGACACAGTTGTGTTATATTGAATGACATTGTTCTGATTTCCATGTAGACTATCAGTAGTGTTGAAAATTATTATCAGCTAGATGGATAGTCAGTGTGCTAGTGGACAGACGTTATCCAGGCAGAAAATGGCCTAGGACATTTATTCTTCTAGGACGTATGTTTGGATTAGAAGAATAGTCCTTTTATTCCATGGTGTGGCTTCCATTATCTATTGGAATAATCATTATTCTAGGACATACGTCCGGATTTGAAGAATGGTTCTTGTATCACTCTGTGGAGTGAGTGACTTATTCAGTATCATGCCTGATTACTCAGATGGAGTATGGATTTGATAGATGATATAGTTGATGCTATCAGATGATATTGACAATGATGATGGTGCTCATGATCTAATCATGAGATAGCTTGTATGGCTATGATGATGCTACCAATTGAATTGTATGTTTTCTCTCAAGACTATTTCTTTCAATACCTATCTATCTAGAAGAGAATGTTGATATTATGGTAGCTACGGGAGGCATTAACCTCCACATGTAAACCTGACAAGAATAGAATATTCTGGGAAGCAAGAAGAAACCCTAAAGCATTGGACATAACCCTAGAAGACAAGTCAGCTAAAGGAAATATTTAATATTGAATGTTTAGCCTCTAGAATGAGAATTCGGCCCAAACAACTAAGGAGGAGCAGTATAAATACATGATGCCAGATCTCATTTGACATACACAGCTCACAATTGGAGAAATGTAAGAGTGTGCACTACATAAATTGAGTAAGTGCGCAAGTATGGAAAGTAACTGCAACTGCAACTAATGCAACTTGTATTCTTGGTTTAGGATTGGACTTTCTTCCTTGTGTGCTATCTCTAGAGAGAGGTACTCTACATTGATTGGCTATTAGGCCTAGGTTTTTATTCTAGAATCATTCTCTGTCAAGCTTAAGGTGCTCGGCGTGGCTTCGGCCTATGGTTGGGTAACAATATTGCTATATTGTCTATGGTTAAATGAGCACATATATTATTTCTAACACATACACCAATTTTAATGGTGATTGACTTGTCATATTCTTACATGTATTCATGCATGCCCATAGTACTACTGGTATTTTCAAGTCCCAATCATCCCTGTTGACATTGCAGATCTTTGTCAGAGCATTCTCCGAGATCTTATTGAAGGCTTCTACTGTTCCATTTTCTTGAGGATGGTATGGTGTAGTCTTCTGATGATAAACTTCAAACTCTCCAGTCATAGCCTTGATAGTACTATTGATAAAGTGAGTACCTTGGTCACTCATCAAAATCCTTGGACAACCAAATCTAGTGATCACTTGCTCAAAGAAGAAGTGTGTTGTTGTCGCTGCACTGCAATCTTTGACTAGTGCTACTTTTTCCCATCTTGTTAGGTATTATGTTTCAGTAATGATATATCTTACTTCTGACCTTTTTGATGGTGGATGGATTGGCCCACAAAGTCTATTTTCCATTTGTCAAATACCTGCAAAGTTACTTGTGGTCATAGGGAAATCTAATCCCTTCTATTAGGTTTACCAACCCTCTGAATGACATCACATATCTGGTAATATTCCTTAGCATCTATGTGGATTATTGGCTACCATATTCTTACACACAATACCTTGTGCATGGTAGCTTTTCCTACATAGTGTCTTCCATCTATTCCCTCCTGAGTTTCTGCTAAAATTATAGGCCTTTCATGTTCTAGTACACATATTCTCAAAATGTTGTATGTGCCCATTTTGTATAAGTGTCCTGCAATCAATTAATAGTCTACAACTCTGACTAATAGATTCTTATTTTGTGTAGTGTTAAACTCTTGTGGCATAGTCCCTGTACTCAAGTATTCAATGATGTCAACAAAATATTCGTCATCTACTTAGACTAAAAATAACTACGCATCAGGGAAGTTGTCTTCCAAGTTGGTAGGATCTTCTACATTGGTTACCATTGACAGGTGATCATGTCCTGCATTCAACTTCCCTAGTTTGACTATCACTTCAAAATAAAATTATTGAAATAACAATATCCATCTACATATCCTCACCCCCAACACTAGCTTGTTGACTAGGTATTTGAGGGATGAATGATCTGTGAACATCTTAAAGTGTTTTCCCAGTAAGTAATGTTTGAAATTATGAAGTGCATAGACCATATCTAGGCCTTCTCTTTTTGCAGTGTTGTAGTTCTTCTCCGATTAAGAAAATTTTCTTCTTTTGAATACTATAGGATGGTCCAAATCCCCTACTCCTGGTTGTGCCAGAATTGGTCCAAGTGTTATAGTTGATGCATCTACATGCACATGAAAAGTATTTTCCCAATATGGGAATACCAAAATAGGTGTTGTGACCATCTTTTCTTTTAGAGTGTCCAAACCTTGTTGAAAATCCTCATTCGACTGAAATTTAGTATCCTTCTTTAGCAATTTTTCCATTGTCGCAGTGATTTGCACATACCCTTTTATAAAAAATTTGTAGTAGCCTATGTGTCCCAATGTTTCTATCAACTGGCACATTGATTTCGATGGTGGTAAATTGACAATAACTTCAATCTTGGAAGGATCTACTAGAAAGACTTGTTTACATACTATATGGCCCAATAATATTCCAAAAGGTGTCCCAAAGATGCACTTCTTGATATTCAATGATATCTGACACTGCTTGCATCTTTAAAATATTAGCCTTAATACTTATACATGATATTTTAATAGAATATATACAGTCCAGTCATCTAGATACACATCTAAAAACTGATGTATGAACTTCTTAAAAGCAACTATGACTACCCTTGAGAATATGGTTGGTTCATTCTTCAGCCGAAAAAGCATAATTTTGTACTAATAGGATCCCCATTCTATTGCAAAAGTGGTCTTGTACCTATCTTTTGGGGATATCTTGATATGATGGTAGCATGAGAATCCATCTATAAATGAATAAGTTGCCCGGCCTCCCACATTCTCTAGGACTTGATCTATAAAAGGTGTAGGGAAAGGGTCACGTAACATACCCAGCCACCCACAGGCCGAGCATGCTACCTTCAAGCCCACCCTTGGACTTATTTCTCTTACATATACCTTTTAAAATTTAAGGATGCATAAAATAAAAGACTTTAATGACATGCACATCAATATCCAACAAGCATGCATAGTCTAAAGATTAAATTAAATGATAATTAAGTATACATAGCAGAAATGCATTCATATACATGTAAATGATACCATAATAGAGAGAACTTGTCTTTATGAAATATGACACCAACTAATTGCAGACCAAGGACATTCCACCAAACCGTAGACACTATTGTTCCAAATCTCAACAGCAGAGTCACCCCCGAACCAGGGCTATCAATCTACAAGGACGGTTCCAGAGTGTTACTTGGCTTCCTAAACCAGTCAACACCCAAATATCTCATAGGCTTCCTAGATCTCATAGAAATCCAAGTACCCATCTCTCTTATACCCACCTTGCACCACTCGAGAGAACGAACCTCCACCCTTCTCTGCCACGCAGTCCCTCAGGAAATCCTTCTCCTTATTCGGGCTCCAGTGCAACTCGTCTAGAATATCAATGCTGGAACTCTCAGGACTCACAGCTATGAGAAATCCTGGAGACAGGCCAATGCATATCAGACATGTGGACTCAGGTCATGGCTAGATCACACCAGCAACCACTACAACCAACTATCCCATGGCTAATATTCAATAGTTCGACTTCCTTTCCTTGAGACAAGACACAGATGATGGATGGATCAATGAATGGGTAAGTGGGTGCATGGAGGTGCATGCATGAAAGTGCGTGAGGGATAGAATGGTGTGAATGCAGAAGTGAAGGAGAAAATGAGCCAACGACCAACCCCCCCATTAGACCAGAGGTGGGTTTAAGTAATTTTGTGGGGAATCAAGAGCCTCATGGCCTTCCCAAAGAAGCTCACGTAACCAATCCCATCCCTTAGACAAAAAGGGTAATTAGAATAGTTGTAAACAATTAGTCCCTCAAGCCCCCTCTCTTGTGGAATCATATCCCCCTATAACTCTAGTCATTGTCTGTCTAGCATCCAACCATGTATTTATTATTAATAATGATAAAAGAATTACATGTCTTGGACACACTAGCATTTTAATCATTATTTTGGGCACTCTGGCCTATCAACATTGTAAAAATACATTATTTAAAATGGGGGTTCAAAACCTGGGGTGTTACATCCCCTCCCCCTTATTTTGGCACTGTCCTTAGTGCATATACAAAATAGATATCAAAATCTCAAATTTATTCAAAAATCCATGGGTACTTTGCCTGCATGGCATCTTCATGCTCCCAGGTAGCATCTCCAGGACCGTAGCAAGTCCATTGAACTTTTACCATCTCTATAACTCGATTCTGAAGCATTTTGACTTTTCTGTCCAATACCCGCACTGGTTGAACCTGAAAATCCCCCTCTCTCTCTACCTTAATCATATGCCAATCAATAACATGGTTAAGATCATGTACATATTTCTTTAGTAAAGAGACATGAAATACATTATGCAATTCATGGAAGCAGGCAATGCAAGCATGTATGCAACTGTCCCTATTCTGTCCAATATTTCAAATGGACCACAAAATCTAGCTGCCAACTTTGTACAACTACCCACTTTCAAAGAGATTTTCTTGGGCTTCACTTTCAAAAGTACATGCTCCCCTACTTTAAATTCTCTAGTTGTCTTGTTCTTGTCTGCATAAACTTTCTGTCTATCTTGAGATGCCTTTAAATTCTGCTTGATCTTGACCACTTCGTCTTCCATGTCCTTGAGAAACTCCGACCCAAGTACCACTCTATCTACTGGGTTGTCCCATCTTACTGGAGTATTGCATTTCCTACCATACAAGGCTTCAAATGGGCTCATTCTCAATGAAGCTTGATACCCATTATTATATGCAAAATCAAACAAGTGTAAGTAATATTCTCAAATATTTGATTGATTCTCTTTGTTTTCCCATATGTTTGGGGATGATATTTTGTGCTAAAGTTTATATTTGTTCCAAATCCTTTAAACAATCCCCTCCAAAAATTGGAGGTAAACTTTGTATCTATGTCCAAGACAATTGTCCTAGATATCCCATGTAACCTAGGAATTTCCTTCATGAAAATTTCTGCAATATTAGTCGTTGTATGCATTGTCTTCACAGGCACAAAATGAGCGGCCTTTGTTAATTTGTCAACCACCACCATGATCAAATCATGTTTCTTATTCGTCCTGGGTAATCCTGTGATGAAATCCATGGTGATCACTTCCCATTTCTTCTCTGGGATTGGCAATGGCTATAGCAAACCCGTTGGGTGCCTATGCTCAGCCTTCACCTTCTGGCATGCCATACATCGAGCGATGTAATCAACAACATCCTTCTTAATTCCCGGCCAAAAGAACTGGCTTCTTACTACTGTAATTTTTTTTTGGTAACCAAGATGTCCAGCATAAGAAACATCATGCATTTCCTTCAGTACCAAATTCCTCAGTTCTCCAGAACTAGGAACATAGATTCTATTTTTATGCATGAGTAGTCTTTCTTCATTTATCTCATACTCCTTTATTTTTTGTTGTACATCTCCTTGTTGTAAGTTTTCCTTTACCTATAGGTAATACTGGTCTGTAACAAGACCATCTAAAATTTTGTTCTTCAAGTTTGACTAATGCATACTGATAGCAGTAGCATGCATGATATGCACTCTTCTACTAAGTGCATCGACAACTTTATTCTCCTTTCCCTTGATATGCTTGATATCAAAGTCATATTCACTTAAAAATTCCATCCATCTTGTTTTCCTGGCATTCAAGGTTGGTTGTTCAAAAATATACTTCAGGCCAATGTGGTCTGTCCTTAATTCAAATTTCTTCCCCATGAGATAATGCCTCCACATCCTCAAGGCATGAACAATGGCAACAAGTTCCAAGTCATGCATGGCATAGTTCCTCTCATGTTCCTTAATATTTATAGACTCATATCCAATGACATATCAATTTTGCGCGAGGAATCCCCCAAGTCGTTCCTTACATCCATCTGTACATACCACAAAACGTTCATTTGGGTCAGCAATCTTTAACACAGGTGCACTAGTAAGTAATTTCTAAAATAGATTAAAATTATTTTCACACTTGAGTGTCCATTCAAATTTAGTTCCCCTCTTTTACAAAGAAGTGATGGGATGAGAAATCTTAGAGAACCCTACTATGAACCTTCTTTAGTAGCCAGTTGATCCCATAAAAGATATGACGTCTGACACATTTTTGGGTGTTGGCCATCCTCTAATGGCTTCGATCTTCCCTGGATCTACTACTATGCCCTATTCTGAAATAATGTGTCCCAAGTAATGGATCTGCTTTTGATAGAAAAAACACTTACTCAACTTGGCATACAACTGATTTTCTCTCAGTACTTGCAATACTAGTATTAAGTGATGTTCATGCTCCTCTTCAGACTTAGAATAGACAAGTATGTCATCCAGGAATACTATGACAAACTTATCCAAATAATTCCTGAATATTCCATTCATTAAGCACATGAATACAACTGGTACATTGGTCAATCCAAATGGCACCACTACAAAATCATAATGCCCATACCTGGTCCTAAAGGTTGTCTTATGAATGTCTTCTTCCTTTATTATTACCTAATGGTATCCTTCCCTCAGGTCAATCTTTGAAAATGTTTTTTCTCCTCTTAGTTGATCAAAGAGGTCATCAATTCAGGGTAGAGGATGCTTGTTCTTTATAGTGTACTTTTTCAGCTGTCGGAAGTCAATACACAGCCTCAAGGTTCCATTCTTCTTTTTGAAAAAACGTATTAGTTCTCCCCAAGGTGAAACACTTGGACATATGTACCCTTTCTTCAACAATTCCTCCAACTGCATTTATAATTCTTTTAACTCTGGTGTACTCATTTTGTAAGGTGTTTTTGACACTAGGGCAAATCCTGGCACTAAATCAATTGAGAAATATATCTCCCTTCTTGGTGGAAATCCAGGTATTTATTGGAATACATCTTCAAATTCCTGTAGTACCAAGAAATCTTTGAGGCTTGGCCCCTTTTTATTATCTGGATCTTCCACATGAGTTGCATACAGTTGACATCCTTTCCTAAATCATATTTTTAACTGTAAGGATGAAATCTCCCTTATAGAGATGAGTCTTGGAATTCCTTTCATAGTGCTTTGTTTTCCATTTCCATCAAGACAGGTAAATGTCTTGTTATGACAATCTAGGACAACATGATGCTTTTCCAACCAATCCATTCCAATCAGAATATCATAGGACCCCAATGGTATGATATTTATATCAATACTAGTATTCATGCCATTAAGACTTATGGAACAACTTGTGACCATATCATGGATTCTTCTTTTGGTTCCAGTGGCTAACTGAACCAAACTTGCTTTTCCAAGTTTACGTTTCTCCAAATGTAATCTATCCATTATCTTAGGATCAATGTAGAAATGACTTGCTCCTAAATCAATCAAAATAGCAACAGGTTGATTTATGATCTTACCTTCCACCTCGATCATATTGGACTAGTACTCTACTTGTCGATCATCTAAAGATGCATAGATTCTTCCCATATCTTCGACTGTTGTAGCCTCTTGGATGTTGTGCACAATCCTCACTATGTCCTTTCTATGTGGGAAATCCTTGCACAAGTGATCTTCCTTGCATCCCCGACATTGGATTGGTGGTCTTCCCCTTTTTGCCAAGGAATCTTCTTTCTTGAAATCTCCCTTAGCATATTGATCTTGATGATTTCTATTAGGCTCATTCCTATTGAAGGGATGTTTGAATCCTTTCCTCCTCTGATCGGACTTCACATTCTTCTTGTCCTTACAATATTTATGCAGGGATTATCTTCCCTGTCCTTTCTCATATAGGTATTTAGCCTTCCTGATGGCTTCAGTCAAGGTCTTGGGTTCATCATATTTGATCTTTTCCTTATAAAAGGTCGGTAGTCCACTTAGAAATCTATGTATTTTCACTTTCTCATCACCAATGAACCTGGCATACTTTAACAATCCCAAGAACTTCTTCTCATACTCTACAATGGTCATGCTTCCCAACCTAAGTTCAAAGAACTCCTACAGTTTTTTGTCATAGAAATTCTGGAAGTACTTCTTGAACTGCTTCCAAGTGATCCTACTTTCATTAACATGTTCCACTTGCTTCAGTTTCTCCCACCAAATTGCAACTTTCCCATGTAAATGGTAGGTAGAAATCCTGGCTTCTAGGTTGGATGAATAGTTATGCAACTAAAAATACCTCATGAGCCCAAGAAACCATGCTTTGGCATCATCTTCCGTTTCTCTTTCACCATCGAAGGAAGGTGGCTTGAGCTTCCTCAACTCTCCTTGCAAACTATCTACCTCTTGTTTCCTTATTTGGTGTCTGACAGGAGACACCTCTAGACTTCTTATGGGATCTTCCGATGCATAAAACCTTATTTATGGGTAAGGAGGTGAGTGGTTTCCATGAGCTCTGCTAGCACTTCTGGAATAACCAACTCTTCCAAGATCATCCCTTCTTTCATGGCACATGCCTTCTTCCTCTTGTCTTGAGTTTGAACCCTTCTTCATTTTTCTCTACAATTGATATAATCTCTACAACACTCTGGAATTTATATAACTTTTCTCTCTCATCAGTCTCTCATTGTCTTCTTTGTAGCTCTGCACTTCCATCTTCAGGCTTCTTACTATTTCTAGTAGCATTTCCTGCTCTCCTTTTCCCTTACGACCATTGGACTCTGTCTCTGCATTACCAACTCTGGTATTCTGGACTTCGACCTCCTTATCATGACTGAAGGCCCCTCTGCCTTCTTCCATTTCCTAAATATGCATCCTGAGTTGATATCTTTAAACCCCTTAATTCTACAAAATCTGCAGGCGACCATTTTTCTAGAATTATGCATACGATAAACAAAATTGTTAAACCATGCTACAGGTCTCTTTCTTTTTTTTGTTCATGGAGATCATATCTACATTCTATGGAAAATAACAGTGTCTTGTTATCCTTGGATGACACAAAATATCATCATGTGTAGGCCCTTATCCCTCCTTCGACCCTTATCCCTCCTTCCCTCAGCTCCCAATCTGCATATGACCATGACTATGACCCTGAGCTTAGCTGAAAAAACACTTTTCCAAAGCTTCAGGACTTCGTAACTTTCATCCAGGACTGGATCAATGGTCCTCGTCCTCTTTCATGATCAACAATCGAGATCCACTTTGAGACTCCATGCTTCGGGAGTCTCAAATTTCCTCGCTTGCCTCCTTTTGGAACTCTTTTACCCGGAGTTCATGATTTGTCGACGGGTGTCCTCCCACAGATAAATAGTTGTGAATCGCTTCGTCTCTTCAGGCTTTGGAAGTTTCAAACCTTCCTCCTGTACTTTCTCCCAGAGTGATTTTACCTGAAATCGACGATCCTTCGACATGTGTCTTTTGGATATGGTGACACGTGGATCTCTACAGATCAATGGCTGAGATCCTCTCAGATGATTGGATGGTCGAAGCTCTTTGGTCTTTGGGAGTCTCAAATCTCAAATGAAAACCTCTCGAACAGATTCCTCCAGAGCTACTAATCTGCTGACACGTAACCTTTTGGCGATCGATGGTCAGGATATACTTCAGATGATCTGACAGTCGACATTTACTTCAGGTCTCCAGCTCTCCAGGATTCAGGAGTTTCAACTCTCAACTTCTCCTCCCTCGCTATTTCCTAGAGTTCTTTCACTCGAAGCACATGATCAGTTTACGTGTGTCCTCCTATGGATCAACGGTTCCCAGATACTTCAACTATTCATATTTTCGATGTTCGAGCCCTAACCTATCACATCACTGCATGCCTTTCAATTTTCGGGGGCACGCATCGATGGTTTGGAGTAACTCACTTTTCACCCCACGCTTCTCTTGATGTTTACATGTAACCCCTTGGGGAAACCATGGTTTGGATTGCAAGACCACCTTGGGAAATTATGTCCCATGGAACTTGGTTCCCCGCAATGCCTCATGTCCATTGATCTCCCTCTCCCATGGGATCCAACAATTGTGACCTTAACCCTTGCTTCCTTTTCATTGGACGACCCATGTTCACATGTCCTCCAATACAAAAATCTTGGATCTCTCCTGATCCTACAGTGGATATCACTCCCGAATTTGAAGGGGACGGTCACGATCCTTCGAACCCCTTACACAGGTCTCTAACATTCTATCTCCCAAGTAGATTCTACAACACCGTTTCTCCTGAGCTTTTCAACTCCATGGTCAGGATTCGATCTCGACCCTGAGAATCTAACCAATAGACCCGACCCATACCATCCTGGTGTTTCAACCATAAGATCTAATACCAAACTATAACATACCCAACCACCCACAGGTCGGGCATGCTACCTTCAAGCCTTCCCTTGGAATTCTTTCTCTTATAAATACCTTTTAAAATTTAAGGATTCATAAAAGAAAAGACTTTAACGACATGAAAAAAAATATACAACAGGCATGCATAGTCTAAAGATTCAATTAAACGATAATTAAGTATACACCACAGAAATACATTCATATACATGTAAATGATACCATAACATAGAGCACTTATCTTTATGAAAGATGACACCAATTGGCTGCAGACCAAGGACATTCCACCCAACCATAGACACTACTAATCCAAATCTCAACATCAACATCACCCTCGAGCTAGGGCTTTGAATCCACAAGGAGGGTTCCAGAGTGTTACTTGGCTTCCCAAACCAGTCAGCACCCAAGCTCTTACAGGTTTCCCAGATCTCACAGCAATCCAGGTTCCCATCTCTCTTCTACCAAGCTTGCACCACCCAAGAGAACAAACCTCCACCCTTCTCTTCCATGCAGTCCCTCAGGCAGTCCTTCTCCTTATTTAGGCTTCAGTGCAACTGGTCCAGAATCTCAATGATGGAACTCTCAGGACTCACAGTTGTGAGCAATGTTGGACACAGGCCCACGCATCTCATACATGTGGACTCAGGTCATGGTTGGATCACACCAGCGACCACTACAACCAACTATCTCATGGCTAATATTCAACAGTGCAACTTCCTTTCCCCGAGCCAAGACGCAGATGATGGATGGATCAATGAACGAGTAAGTGGGTGCATGGAGGTACGTGCATGAAAGTGTGTGAGGGATATAATGGTGTGAATCCAGAAGTGAAGGAGAAAATGATCCAACAACCAACCCCCCCATCAGACCAGAGGTTGGTTTAAGTAATTTCAGGGGTAATCAAGAACCTCCTGGACTTCCCCAAGAAGCTCACGTAACCGATCCCCTCCCTTAGACAAAAAGGGTAATTAGAATAGGAATAAACACTTATCCCCTCAAGCCCCCTCTCTTGTGGAATCATAGCCCCCTATAACTCTAGTCCTTGTCCTTCTAGCAGTGAGCCATGTATTTATTATTAATAATGATAAAAAAATTACATGTTTTGGGCACACTGGCCTTTTAATAATTGTTTTGGGCACTCTGGCCTCTCAGCATTGTAACAATACATTATTTAAAAATGGGGTTCAAAACCTGGGGTGTTATAGGTCATGTAGGAAAGCATCATTTAGTTTCCTCAAATCTGTACAAATCCTTATCCCCCTTTGTTTATTCTCTTGAACTACCATAGGGATTATCCATTTAGATTCCTCCATTGTTTCTATGATACCAACTTCCAACATTCTGTCAATTTATTCTTTCACTTTCTGATTATATATTGGATTTAGTATATATGTTCTCTGTCTGATAGATCTAGCATTGGGTTTGAGAGGTATCTTCATCTCTCCTATCTCTCTTTCTATGCCTTTCATATCTGTAAAGGTTGTTGGAAATAGTTCATTGTACTCGCATAGTAACTATGTTACCCTTGCTACTATTTGTTCATCATAATAGTCTCCAATGATGGCCATTTTGGGATTCTCAGTTATCCCAATGTTGACTTTCTTCACCTTGATAGGTGTAGAAAATACTTATGATTCCAAAGATGGACCTTCCACCTCTCTTTCACCTTCAACTTCTATAATATTAATGTTGTGTGGGTCATATTCATCTAGTGCTTCTTCCTGCACATGATAACATGACAATAGTTCTTTCACTGTCTTCCTATTCTATTCTTGGTATTCTATCATGAATTCAACCTCTGGTTCATCAATAAATATCACACCTCTTATTTTCTTCAGTGTTGAATCCATGTTGGGGTTCTCATGTTCAAATGAGAAGGTTACTATAAATTTCTATTGTAATGATATCCATTCTGTAGTGCCTCTGCACAGTTCCTGATCTACATACTAGTTTTCTGGAATTCCTTCCAATGTGTGGATGAAGTGATGAGGCCATTCCTAGGGTGGCATCATCCTCCATAGTGTTCTTCATTTATCCAAATGTTCTGTTGGTGTCCCATGTCCATGATATCTCTGCATCTCATTTCTTTCCTTCTCTGCATCGAATCTAATGTGCAGTAACCTCTTACATTGGTATGAGTCCTTAATTTTTTCTTTGTGTGCACCCTACAATCTTGCAGGTGTTTCCTTGAGTGAAATTTCCAGGGGTAAGAGCCTATGATTCTCTAACACTTCATCCTCGTATCTTGTTAGGAATTCTTCTAATTCATTTATGCCATGAAAACTGGGAGGTTCTTCGATCTCTATACCCACCCATCTGATTGCACGGTCTATTCTTGCACATCTTCTCATAAACACTTCATGTAATCTCTATTGCCAATTCTCCAAAATTGTATCTGAGTCAGACACACATGATGTGATGCTCCTCCAACTGAGTACCCCATCTACATTTGGGTTGACATAATATTCTTCACACGCGGTGGTTCTGTATAATTGGTTGATTTCCTCCATATCTAAGCAAGTGGGTTCTACAAAACTTCCACCTTCTGATGGGTCTAGTGGTGCAATGAATCTATATTCTTCTTATTCAAATGTCATCTTCCTTGTATTCAAGTTAGTTATGGAATGGTTTTAAAATTCCCAATCCAGTCCAATATGTGCTAGATAAGGTATTGTTCCATCCAATATTTCCATCACTTCAAATTCTACCTTAGTGCACACTCCATCCAGATCTATTTTTGCACCTTTTAGCATTCTAATTGGCAGAACTTTGTGTTGGTTTTCTAGTTTCAACTAGATAGGTGAATAGCCTAGTGTGGGATCTCCCATACACTGCCATGTCTTCTTGGGTAACACATTTACCTCGGAGCCTAAATCCAGTATGATATACCCCATATTGAAATCTCCAATGTTGGCATTCGGCCTGAATTCTCTGCTTGTCCTCCTTCTCGTATGGAGGTGATTGACTGTTTTTTGTTCTAACTTCTTCTCTTCCTCTGTGTTACATCTTGCTAACATATTTTGAAAAACTTTAATAGATGATGGGTCATTCAGTAGATTAACACATGATTGAAGAAAATTATTTATGGTACTTAATTGCGCTATAGGTGGTACTTCGCTGGTGTGGTCCATTGAGGAGGGATTTCCATACATTGGTATGTTATGAGTGTGTTATGCGGTTTATGTAGATGCAACGTGTTGCTTGAGGAACTCTTGTTTGGCCTCCTCGAATATTTATTTTTCTTTCCCCGCATCAAACTGTTTCTTTGGTTCATTATTCTTCTTCACCCATTGGTGTTGCATTGGATCCTTTCTTATTGCATCATCTCATGTCTTAGATCCTCCGTGCATGAATATGTTGATGTTCCTCCCATCATCTATGGCTTCTAGAGAAATCCACTGTACATTCTTATTTTTCTGATTTATCTTTTCTTGAATTTTTCCTAATAATGTTGGATAGTCGTTTGTATCATGGTTTGTTGCATGACAATACATGCATGTCGTAGGTGGGAATGGACATTATCTTGCATAATGTCTTGGTTGTTGGCAGTTATGACATACTACTGGACCTCTGTATCTTCCAAATCCTCCTCTACCTCATCCTCCACCTATGTATCCACATCGATCTAGTCATGTTGTGTTGTATCGAGGTACCTGATTATAATACGCGGGGTTATATTATGGTTGCGTAGTGTTTTACTATTGCTGCGCATTATTATATGGAGGTAGTCCCTAGTTGAACTGTGGTCCAGTTTTCCTTGTCATTATCTCTTCCTGCACCCTATAGGTTGTTGGAGTTACTTCACACACACCTAGGATTTATTTTTCCTTGTTTATTAGTCATAATTAGTCATTATCCAGTATCCTATATTTTAGGGGATAATATTCCACCTGGAGAATATTCTCTTTCAGTTGACACTTCAGCTTGACTAGTTGAGTTGAGTTTAGATACTGCATTGGTTTTGTCACCATGAAACATTGCGATCATCACCAACTAATGCACAATTTCCTTGGGATCATCACCAAACTGGTGCATTACCCTTGATTTCCTGAGTTAACTCCTCACTACTCTCTGTTCAGTCAGTTAACTGAAGACTAGTTGACTAGTTAACTCAGCTAGGTGGTAATTCACTCCCGTAACTTCCTAAGAGACTAGACTAGGTGGCAATTCACTCTTGTAACTATTGGTGTGTGTCAAAATCACTCTAGAACACCACTATGTCTCATTAGTTACTCATGTATCTTATATATATTGTAAATTATTCACTCTTTGAGTGTGGAAAATGGTTAATGGGAATTATTCCATTCTGTTAAGTACCTATACCAGATCTAAAAATATAATTCAATAATACCAAGAATAAACCATAAACCATTCACCATAACATGAACACAAGAAATAGAGAAAACCTTTGAGGTAGGGTAACACCATATATTAATCCTTATGGAAGGATAAAACTCCTCAAGCAATCCTTGCTTGTACAATC
>SNQJ01S0001988.1:114722-150640 GCA_010110895.2 Picea sitchensis | reverse complement strand
CTTTCAGTTGACACTTCAGTTTGACTAGTTGAGTTGAATTTAGATGCTACATTGGTTTTGTCACCATGCAACATTGAGATCATCGCCAACTAATGTGCACTTACCTTGGGATCATCACCAGACTGGTGCATTACCCTTGATTTATTGAGTTAACTCCTCACTACTCTTTGTTCAGTCAGTTAACTGAAGGCTAGTTGACTAGTTAACTCAGCTAGGTGGCAGTTCACTCCCATAACTGCCTGAGAGACTAGACTAGGTGGAATTTCACTCTCATAACTATTGGTGTGTGTCCAAATCACTCTAGAACACCACTATGTCTCATTAGTTACTCATATATCTTATATATATTGTAAATTATTCACTCTTTGATTGTGGAAAACGGTTAATGAGAATTCTTCCATTCTTTCTCTCCCTCTTCTTCTTTCTTCAATTCTCTCTGCAAATGTGTGTATTATTATTTATCTAGATCTATTCTGTGAAGGTTCAACACATTTACATAGGTTTATGAAGTTTTTTCCCTCATTAAGTCCATTTTCCTACAATCTTTGTCATCATGACCTACTGATTTGCAAAAATTGCAGTATGAATTCTTGGTCACTGTCTGGTACTTCTGCATCATTGGACAATGATATGAATCATGCCCATGTTTTTTATATATCTCGCACCATGGTCCTCCTGTTGGAAATGGGTTTGATAGCCATGTTTCCATGTACTGCGTGAAATTTGGGCACTCATTCTTATGGTGCCCTTCCATCCTGTATGTGGTACACCAAACAACTTGTCTTTTCTCTTTGCCCTTATTCTGGTTTAGTTGAAGTGTGAGTTTCTTCAGATCCTCCTTTAGATCTTCTATTGTTGGATCTATCTTTTGATACTATTTTTCTTCCATTTGTAAGGTTGCCTACAAAGCCACTGCCTGAGTTTGAAACTTTTGTTTCCTCAAAGGGTATTTCATATTTGGTAGAAGTAATTTCACAAAGAGGTGTTTATTCTGCATGTGAGTCATGACATATTTCAACTTACCCTTCAATCGTTTGAAAATCTGATCAATCTCCCAAATAGACTCACCTAGCTTTTGTTTGATTTCAATCATCTCATTCATGTACTGATCGTTTGAGCTAGGCTTCTAAAATTCATTTATCAGCAACTTCTTGACATCTACGATAATTTGTGTTGTTCCTAGTGGACTATTTACAACTATACTCATGTACCAATCTAGTGTGTGGTCTCTTAGCGTGGTAGCTAACTGTGCAAGTTTTGTGTCCTCATCTATGATCTGCTTTGCTTCCTAGATCTTCTCATGGATGAATAAATGTTTTTTAGGGTCCTCAGATGCCTCTCCTCGAAATTCTGGTAACCTGATGGTGGGATCATGTCCTTCCATGTTGAATTGTGATGAACTACTACTGTCGCGCAGTGTATATACTTGACTACTACTTCCTAAGTTGGATCCTCCAGTTGTTGCCCCTTGACTAGATGTACTTTTTGTTGTCTTTCTTCCACTAAAATTCGGTTTTCTATATGGTGGTGTTATTTCTAGTGTATTAGTCTCACATGGGGTTATGGGTTCCACACTGACAATGACATGAATGGGAGTTTTTCCTTCTGTTCCTTCCCTTGGACCTCTTGTCTTCCTTTCATATGTTGTGTGTTGTATTTCCTCAACATTCTTCACAACACATAGATCCTCTACCTCTTCTTCATCACTTTCCAAGCCCTCTCTATTTGTTATGGCTCTCTTCTTATTCTTCATATTATATTGGTAGTTTACTCCACTGCGTGTCTTTCCAGTTGTTTCCATTATCTTCTTTATCTGATATTCCTCCATCATGATTATCTCCATGGCCTCCTTATTTCCCTTATCCATATCTCCCTCCATCCTTCCATCTTTTATCAGTGCTTCCCCCCTTCCCCCATGCACGCAGGGAATTTTATTTGTCTGATGCCATAGTCATCACACTGTTGTTATACAGTAAAATCTTGATTGAAGTATACAACGGCCTGATATACCTACCATTATTTCCTCTCATAAAATATTTCTCCGCTGCACTGTAAGAATTCATGGTATCTACCTCAAATTATGTGATAAACCCTGCAATAATATTCTCTAACCAAAAATATATTGCGCGAGTGAATTTGTTGTTAACTTGTTGTAACTGTGGGATATCCATAAGATTCTTCTCAATCTATTTGATTCTATTTGTAGTTTGGTTGTCTTTCAGCATTAATATCCACTACTGCAACACATGTGGGAAATCACAGAAAAAGACTTCATGCACATCACTAAACATGTACTTGTCCAGGTATTTTTGTGGTGTTAACGTAGGGTTTATGTTATCTTTCTATGCAAATTCAAGCTCCTTTTTTTCAACCAGCTTTCAATCTCTTCCTTCGTTGGATTCCACAGTCTGAACATTCCCTTCTATACTTTCATTATTTTTGCGATTCTTTCACGGATCCCACTCACTCAATCCCATGCAGTTTCAGCCGACAACGAAACCATTTGTTGGTGATTACTCTTTCTATCTACTTATTGGCTGACCCAGGTTCCTATATGAACAGGTTTCCAACAAAAACCTATAAAACTATCAACCCTCCTAGTAAACTAAAAGGCAAAACATCACACAGAATGTACTGTACAGTCTCACCCGAGATAGTCCTATGGGTGACTGTAATTCTCAGGTTCTTTTAGTATAGGAAAGAGTGGGGATATGGGATTTCATCCCATCTCCTAAGTCTACTAAGTCTATGCATGCATTCTAATAGATCTAACATAAGCATTCATTCATCCATTCATATTCTAGCTACTGATAGAAAGTAAGTACACAATATCCAACACACATGACACAAATTTATCGTGGTTCACCCTCTCCTAGGATACATCCACAAATATATGGCTTATTAGGCTCTTTATTTAGATTTTTGTAAGATATGGCACTGCACACACAACAATTCCAACTATACAACCACAAAACAGGTTCCATAACCTCTGTGAGGCAGACTAGATCACACCAAGATCCTCAGCTTGCAATCCAACCCTCAAGATCTAGCTACTTGACTCTCCTACAACTCAACATCTTACAACAAAGTATCATATCTTATAGTAGTTTTCTTAACCAAACAGAACAAAAATTAGGAACAACCATAGCAAAAACCACCCCAACCTAGACCTTCTAGGTGCTTATTTATACTAACTTTTAGCTTATCAACAATTAAAATATCTTACAAAAACCCTAACCATAACCCTAACGCCTTGCATGATTTCATCCTTTGCATGAGGATCTTCCTTGCACGTGCTTCTTTTCCTGCCAACTGTCTTTTTCCCAATTAAGCTTTATCTTCCCAAAAATGGGTTTTCCTCAAAATTCGCCTGCGCCCAACATGTTCTCAGGAGTCTCCGCTCACACTAGAGTTAAGCACGAGGTCATGAGAATTTGGTTACAGAGATATCCCTATAATACCTTCCTAGAATCAGATATTTGTATGGGATTTTATTTGTATCTAGGGGTTTCTCTAGTGCCTTTACCTCTTTGAGAGGCAGTGGTTTCGAGATTTCAGGCTTTTCTACCCTTCCCATATGGTGGACTGGACCTATGAATTCTCACCTGAGCATTGGTTATACCATGGTGACTTTAGTTTCTTGACCTAGGTATCCACATATGTTTTTTGCAAGGGTTATTCTATAGGTACCCTGAGTCATATAGGGATTGGACAACACACAAACTTTATGGAGGATTTTCTCTCTGGAGGAATTTGATCACACTCTGAATCCCAAGAGGGTATTGATAACTGGTTTGGTTACCTCCAATCTATTATTCGGGAGTCTCATCCCCTCCTGGGAGAGGCATACCTTCTTTAGTTTGGGAGGTCCCTTCAACCATTATATCATGTTTGTGTGCATTGGCCTTTACCTTTATTTAGGAGTGTTCTCTTTGATTCTTAGTTGGCCTTAGGACTTTGTATTGCGTCATGGATTCTTTGAGTCATCGTGGAGCAAGACTAGAATCCTTGTCCGTTTCTTTGTCTTTTGAATCAACCACCATGTTTTGGTCCTTTACCAAAGTATCCTTATAAAATGCATAGAATTAATCAACATGATACATATATCTCCACTCGCAATCATCCTACCATGAGTACTGATTCAGATATGAATGTCTCAGGAAGCCCTTCGACTCCAACATCCTCTATGATTAGTGGGGTCCCCTCGACTCTCTCATCATCATTTGTTTGGATTATGGAGGCTTCCTAACCTAATTCTACCCAACCCATGATCTCTTCTCATCCCATGGGAATGAATCCTTTTTTATTATCAAGCGTTGCATTGAATCATAGTACTCAGTCCATGCCTTGGGCCTCTAATCCTTTCTCTTTTGGTATGCCAAATATGAATTTTCACTTTTCATCCTCTATTTCATTGTCTCATGTGAATCCTAGTTTTTCATATGGGGGAATGATGCCTCCTTATACTCCCTTTTTCGTTTGGTGGGGGTCATATACCTCAATCAACACCCACAGTAGGAGGTTGTAACCCTCCTTCCTCAGGAACCAATCCTAGATATGATTTTCCAGGATCGAGTGCTCAAATGGGCAGTCCTTATACTTCTTATATCCCATCCATCCATCCTTCTTCCTCTATGCATGTTCCTACGAACTTTGTTCTCAAGGAAAAATCCCTCTAACCTTTGGTGTTTCATCGGGAGGGAGTCAATTTTATAGTATGGGAAACCCCCTGCACAAAGTTCCTTCATCCCGGGGAAACAGATATCCTCATATGAGTAATCCTTATCATGTCTCTTTCTCCTCGCAAGTGTTTTCCTAGGTAATGATTCATTTACAATCCTTTATGAATCAGTTGGGAGGATTATATTATCCTATCAAGTAGGGCCATGGTGTATACCAAAACCCTACTTGGACTGCGATCTCTCAAGACTAGTATTTCCTGGGAGAATGGGATCAGACACCACAACCTTATCTCCCTTTTCTGGACACGTTAAATCTTGTAGACTTTTCAAACTTGATGAATGACCCAATGCATCACAATCCATCATGATCCTCCTATCCCTACAAAGCTTCCCTTTGACATTCCAAAGTTTGAGGTAAATATTGGTGAGGACCCGGGTGATCATGTGAGTACCTTTCACCTATGGTTCTCTTCTAACTCCCTTAATGATGATTATATTTGTTTCATACTATTTCAATGCACCCTTACAGGGGTTTCTACGAAGTGGTATATCGAGCTACCTAGGGGAACCTATGAAACTTTCAATTAGATGGTCTTGGTTTTTCTCAATCACTTCCAATTTTCGGTTCGTTACGATGCTGGAATATAAATTTTATCATCTTTTCATCAAGATAAATCCACCCACATCTTCGATCATATCCAAGAGTGTCATAGATAGAAGAGGTTGATTAAAGCTTACATTTCTCCAGAGTTTCTTTTGGAATGGTTCCTCAAGTCTTTGCTTCCTTACATTTCAAAGGATGTTTCTACATCTTGAGTGACATTTGAGAAAGAGGCCATCTTCAAATCCCAGCAGTTAGACCTTATATATTCTTAATCTGGGATTCTTTACAAAAGTATCCCTTGCGCGCCGTAGTCAAATTATGATCCTAGAAAATCCTCGGCCTCATGTTGATGGAATCATAGGCTCCACAAATGATAATACTACATTCTTGGTGATGAACCAGCTGAAAGATTTCTCTCTTGACCAGTCTACAGCAGGACAAGCTACAACTCCATCCTCAATCACCCAGTCGGTGGATGTGCATTATGTATAGTCGATGAACCCAAATGGTAACCAACAAATCAGAGGGAACAAGAAGAAAGGTAGAGGTAATAATCGTAAGGGTGGGAAAAATAATAATAATAAAGACAAGGATGACAATAATAATGATAAATATAATAATAATTCTAGTGAGAGAAAGAAAGAAAAGAGGAAGGTGAAGTTTCCTTGTAAACTTTGTAAATATGATAACCTTACCCACTTATGCCCCAAAATTGAGGAAGCCTCAAGGCTTATAGTGCACCAGTTTGTCGTGCTGACTAACCTGTTTCCACATAACCAAAATATGACCTCTAGAGCTTCCAACACCATAAATGCGTCGAGTGGATGTCAAAACCCTTTGGAACATGATGGTGGCCATATATGCATCAATATGGTTAAGTATGATATTAGTGTAGCCACTCTATCTCGTGATTATGGATCTTCACAGCCTATTTTAGTTCTAGAGTCTCCTCCTATGGAAACACCTTTGCATATTGATAGGCCTAAACCTTCACCTCATATTCCAAAAGGAGTCCTCAAGTGCTCTACCCACAATCCTAATATCAAAGCCGCCCAAAATTACTCGATTTTTTAGGATTTGGTCCAAACTCCATGTGTGATGTTGGCTTTGGAGGTGCTCCAGACGTGTCCTACATAGAGGAATGCCTTATTATATGTGTTGGGAGCTCTAGACCTATGTGGCTCAAAGGTTATCAAGTTTGATTTCACGGATGCTAACCCTCGCTTAACTTACCATGTGGCCTTTCAAATCCATGTGAAGTATATGAATTTTACCATCAAATGTACTATAATTGATGAAGGTGCTTCAACATCTGTGATGTCTTTGGCTTGTTGGAAATCCATTGGATCTCCACCCCTTTCTCAATCCATGACCATGTTAATGAAATTCGATGGATGTTCTTTTAGGACCCATGGTATCCTTCCCTCTTTCGCGGTTCAGTTATGTGGAAAGAATATGGAGGTTGAGGTCGAGGTGGTTGATGCGACTCTCGACTACAATATTTATTAGGGAGTAATTTCACTTACACTATGAAATCAATTGTGTCATCGATTTTCCGCGTCTGATGCTTTCCTCATGAAGGAAAGATTGTGATGGTCGACCAATTGTCCTTTTTTCATCCTGGTCCTACTACATCGGTGGGGCCTTCAGTCCCCATTATTCATAATTCTCAGTAGGCAATTGAGAACATTAGTGTCGAGATGTATTCATCCGTAATGGGTACTTTTTATTTCATGGCACCAGTTTCATACGTTAATGCCATATCTAATAAGTCTTCATCATAGTTGAGGTTTTTTCCTTTCCGTACTTCATATTTCAGCAACCCATGGACCCTACCTTCTCCATCTATTTCATCTGAAGTTAATTGACACATCGGGATGGAAATGTCTCTCTCTGCAGTAGAAATTGTGTATCAGTCCATACAAGAAGATACTACTGACCTGGATCCTTCCTTCTTGCAGATGGATGAGGTAGATCTTGTCTTAGATCCCATATGGGTCATACAATCATATTTTTCACATGATTACCTCGACGATACTTTACCCTTGCATGAATAAATCTTAGAGGCCACATCTGGTCTAGGCCTTGGGACGATATGCATCATAGATATTATTTTATCCGCGAGTTTGTGAGGATTGAATAGGATGAGTCTAGGTCCACCTTGAGTGAGATGGTTGGTCATTTTTTGGTTCCATTAGCCACACATGGTATATATGTCGAAGGAAACATAGAAAAAATTTATCCTATTTTCACGATCGACATCTCTAGAACCCCTAGTAAAATCGAAAATGTATATATCGATGTTGTTTGTTCACTTGAAGAAAATCAAATCTACACCGATCTCTTCAAGGAATTCCGAGATGTATTTTCTTGTCCTTATGAAGATATGCTAGGGATCAATCCCAGTATTGTCGAACATGAAATTAAAACTTATCTGAATGCTAAACATGTTCAACAACGACTTAGAGTTGTAAATCCTAGGAAGGGCCCTTCTATTAAGGTAGAGGTGGAGAAGTTTCTCAATGTTGGCTTCATCTACCTAGTTCTCTTGACCAAATGGGTGTCCAAACCCATTCCCATAGATAAGAAGCAAGGAACCGTTCGCGTATGTATGGATTTTAGGGACCTGAACAAAGCATGTCCTAAATATAACTTCCCCACTTCCTTTACTGACTAGATTATTGATGAGTGTATGGGAAGTGAAGTATTTTATTTTATGGATGGATTTTTAGGTTATAATAAAATTCAAATCAATCCTAAGGATAAACAGAAGATGACGTTTATTTGTCCTTGTGGTACCTTTGGATACCGAAAAATTCCTTTCGGTCTTAAAAACTTCGGAGCAACATTTCAATGTTCCATGAACTTTGCGATTCATGATCTTAGGATATTGTCGAAGTCTATCTAGACAATATCTCTACTCACTCTCGCAAGATGATAGATCATTCGACTCACCTTCTACTAGTATTTGAAATATTTTGTTATTATCGCATTCGATTGAACCCTCACAAATGCATCTTTTGTGTTAGGTCTATCCGCCTTTTAGGATCATAGTTTCTGAGAATGGGATAATGGTGGATCCTATGAAAATTGAGGAAAAAATTTGATTTCCTCCCCCACACAACATTCGACAAATTTAGGGTTTACATGGGAAGGATAAATTCTTGCGTCATTTCCTAGCCAACTATGCCAACATAACTAAGTTTTCCATGCATCTGTTGAAGGACACTTCTTTCATATGGGATGAGTGAGCCCGAGAATCTTTTGATGCTCTTAAGAAATCCTTGGTATCGATGCCTCTACTGAAGCCCCCAAACTATAGTAGATATTTCCTACTTTACATTACCGTTTCTGAAGGGATGGTTGGTATGATTCTTGTTCAATAAGATGAAGAGCTCCATGAGTGCATTATCTATTACCTTAGCCTAAATATAGTTGGTCATGAACTTAAATACTCCCATGTAGAGAAGCTAACCTTAGTAGTCATACATGCAGTTTAGAGATTACGTCACTAAATCTTACTCTGCAATACTACTATGGTTTATAATATCAATCCATTTCAATACATCCTTACAATTCGTATCATAGGAGGGAAATATAATAAATGAATCTTTATTTTTCAAGAATTTTATCTTGATTTTACCTCCGCGAAATCCAATAAATCGCTATTTTTTGCGGAACTGATGTCAAACTTCCCTAGACTAGATGAGGATATTTTTCATGATGATTTATTCATGGATGAACATATATTCCTTATCTCTTCTCCGAACTCCTGGTATGGAGATATTTTAATCTACCTTCAAACCCTAAATCTTACCTAGCATCTATCGAGAGACGACTGACGGTGTATAAACCATCAGTCTAATAACTACCTTATTATCAGTGACACGTTGTATCATCAAGGGGTAGATGCTATTTTGAATCATTTATTGACTCATGAGAAGGTTGAGGTCATTCTCCATGAGTGTCATAGTTGGTCATGTGGTGGTCACCTATTTGATCTTGCAACAACCCAAAATATATTGCGAGCTGGTTATTTTTTTCCATCAATTTTTAAATATTGCATGAAAACGGTCAAGAAGTGTCACCCTTTCCAGGTGTTCACTTGTAAAATGCGCTCAAACCCTATCCCTCTTCACTGATTCATTACCATTGGTCCCTTCACTAAGTGGGGGGTGGATTTAATGGACTACAACCCAACCTCGGCTAGGGGGCACCATCATATTATCGTGGCCATGGATTATTTTACTAAATTGGTTGAGGCCATGCCTACAATTAAATTTTATGGTGACATTGCAACACTTTTCATATTCAATCATATTATATCTCGGTTCAGAATCCCGAAAGATATTTTCACTGATCATGGCAGTCACTTCCATATTGATATGATGACAAAGTTAGCATCAAAACTGGGGTTTACACACGATCATTCCCCATACTATCCCTAGGAAAATGGACAAGTAAATGTCGTGAATAAATCTCTAAAGATCATTTTGAAAAAACTTGTCAAGAAAAGTAAATCTAACCTACATGTGATGCTTTACCCTACACTGGGAATATCGAACCACAGTAAAGACTTCCATCGGTTTCTCACCATTTCAGTTAGTTCATAGAGTGGAGTCAATTCTTCCCATTGAATGTGAAATACCTTCCCTTAAGTTGGCGATCAAGCTCCTCCATAAAATGATTGATCTCAAAGAACGCCTCATCCACCTAGAGCACCTTGATGAGAAGCATTGAGATTCCTCTACGACCATCGAAGTGAATAAATGACGTGTTAAGGTCCAATATGATAAGTATGTATATCCGCGACAGTACATTGAGAGTGACTTGGTCCTTGTTTATGATGAAGCTTAGGAACCACTGGGGGCAGGAAAGTTCAACCCCATGTGGAACGGTCCTTATATCGTGCGATATCTCCTTGAGAAAAGGAGCCTATGAATTATACGATTATGAAGGGAATGTGTTTTATGAGCCCAAAAATTTCTTGCACCTTAAAAGGTATTATACTTGAGCCTTCAAGCTCGGGCGTGACCTCTGTATATTAGTGCATTTTAGTGTATTTACTTCATTTTATTTTTTTCGTCGTCGGCTTGCTTATTGAGTTTTCCCTTGGTTGAAAGATGTCAATGGAATATTTGATGTACCTAGGATTCACAGATGGTGATAGTCATCATATGTGAAACATGGCTTTCATTTCTTGGGTTATCTATTCACTTGAGGGACAATTGGTGTCTTCATGTGGCATTTTTCTAGAGCCATCAATGAATAATGTGGTCGAGTACCGCATTGTTATAGAGATATTATGCGACGCCATTTCACATGGTGTTCGATATTTAGAGGTTTTCCTGGATTCCCAATTAGTTGTATGTTAATTTAATGATAGTTATCAAGTGAGATATCCTACATTACTCCAATGTTTCCTACGAGTATGACTTTTGGAACGATATTTTGATTTTATTACTTACAATCACATCCCTAAAAGATCTAAAAGAGTATCTGATGCATATGATAATTATATTTTAGATTAGCATTTGTCATATAACTGAGTAAATAAAACACACATTCATACATTCATCCATTGTAAGATATGCAAGTAAAGATGAAGACAAAAATATTTTTCATATTTCATGCTTTAAGTCCAAAAACTATGATTTCATAGTACAAAATTGGCCTCCTAGCCCTCAAAATACATATACGACTGATACATCACATAGCCATGGAATATAATTCCGAGTGTGTCATGATAGCACAATATGACATTTTCAATATGTAGAAAGAGTCTCACCCATGCACAGGGTACACCCACCACCTGTCGCTGCATCGCCTCTAGCAGATCCTCCACCTGGAGCATAGGAATCTTGTGCCTCAGATGAGACATGTTTCCCTGCAAATTTTGGAGAACTCTCTGTGTGTCCCCACCTAAAATATCATTGCCTTAACCCCTGTGTCGATGTCGTGGATACTCGTCTGGTCTTCACAGAGCTATGTCTACATGAAAAAATAATCATTAATACATGATACCATACAAAAATATTTGTGTTTTTGTTTTCATTTATCAAATTGAAAAACACAAAAAAATTAAATATATAAAAATCAATTCTCACTGATCTCTCCAAAGGTGGATCCTGGTGGTAATGGCATGTCACGATCCCCTTAGTAGTATATCCCCTCATAGGTATAGTCATTGATGGTTATGATCTGTCCTTTCCACCAGTGAAAGAACTCATCGTTGTAGGGGGTTGGTGTTGATATTATGGTAGTTGCGGGAGGTATTTACCTCCACATGTGAACCTGATGAGAATAGAAGTCTATGGGAAGCAAGAGAAACCCTAATGAGTTGGCTAATAACCCTAGAAGACTTGTCGGCTCAAGAAGATAATATGTATTAGGTTATTAGCCTCCAAGAGAAGAAGTAGGCGAGAAGAATTAATATATACTGAACAGATAGGTACCTAGAAGGAGAAGTTGGCCCCAGTAAGTCTGCCAGAACCACTATAAATACAGGGTGCCAGTCTCTCATTTGACACATCTCAGTAGTTGCAGAGAGTCAGTTTTGCATAGTGTAGTTGCAGTCTTGTGCACAGGTTTGGAGGAGAGTTGTTGGTGCAGTTGCTGCAGCTAGCAATTACATTTTTGGCTTGGAATATATCTTGGCTAGGGTTTGGAACATCTGATCAGCCTCTGTTGATGTGCTATCCTTGGGGAAAGGTGTGCTACCCTTTGTATGGCTATCTAGCCTAGGGTTTGCTTCCGAAATGATTCTCTTTCAAGGTTAAGGTGCTCAGAGGATGGCTTCGGCCTATGGTTGGGTGACAAGGGTATTGTCAATGGTAAAACGATCACACATCCTTCATATTCTAATAGTTGGCACCCTACCACCTCCTAGCTACCTCATCACCTCAGTCCACCATGATATGGTTGGATCACGTATACCATGTAGAGTAATATCTACGCTAGGGCTCAGACATGAAACCCTCTCGAAGAAAAAACTACACAAAATGGATGCGAACCCGAAGTTCCTCATTCTCCTGAGTTTGAAGTCCGTCAGATGGCTCTTCATGTTGGCCAGTAGTGAGGTGCACCAATCATAAACGGTGGGTCTCAAACACCCTACAATATAGAACATGAGCATCCTCGATGCCTGGTGCAATGAGGTCGACCATGATATCCATGTGATTACTAATATGACGATCTTCAAACTCAAGTTATCAATCACCCTAATAGGGAGTTGGATCCCCACTTTCTCTATGCCTGTAAAACAGTAGGTGGTGATGTACTCCTCCATAGTCCTCCCATCTCCAGCCCCTCAAGCCTTGAGATTTACCATCTTGCCTTGATGATACAATCATGTGATAAATTAGATATCATCCACTTCAATTCTCAATGGTTTCCCATCAAGATAGAAGGCCTCGATCTTCGAATCCCAATAGTTTATCAATGTTTGGAGAAACCTCACTTGCTCCCTCATTCCTTTTATGGACCAAAATGTATAGAGCCTGCATCTTTTCAAATCTTGTTGGTCCCTCACATATCTTTACACTACAACATCAGCCTCCTCGTGCTCCATTTCTCTCCATTCAATAACCATCCTACAAAGAAAACATCAAATTTTGAGTCATTTTTTATTAAAAAACTTGTGCACAGAGTTGTATGCGGGCTACCATTATGATAGTCGCATATAGGGATCGATATATGTTGGAAAGATTCTCTTTTCCCACATACATGGGGTCATGTATGCAACTCGATAAACTATAGCCCACATACACCCTAGTTTTCACTTTACGGCCTCTAAAAATCAAACTTTGAGCACTAAAACTAACAATAAACCATGGAAATTGAAGAGAATAGGATGACCACTTACTTGGTCCAGACCATTTCCAATTTTGTTGATCGTATCTCCTGAAATCGTCATTGGAATATCGTAGGTAAAATGGCCTCAAAAGAACTATGTGGGTGAAAAACTCAAATGATATGGTAAATTCCATGTTTTTTAACTATTTGTTGAAAACGTTTTCCCACTTTATATAGTTTTTACCCTATCTTTCCTATTTTTGACCATATGGACTAATCGTGCAGTGTAAGACCTGGTTTGAAGTGGTTTTTTTCAGGGTTTTTTATGGATTTATAGCATCCTGTCACTTGTTTGTGCTTTCAACAGGTATATACTATCACTAGCATATAGGATAGGTTATCACCTCACTTTGCATTTTTGCATCATCCTATGACCATGATTCACATGCCCTAGGTACGAACCCATTTATTAGTGACACAAAAACTTCTTTATGCTACCATAAGTGTCATTATTAGGTGGTAGAGACTTACCAAACATGGGTACCTTAGTTAGAACATTTTTTCCATTTGGCACCCATGTAGAAGTTACTCCATAGGTCCAAGAGTTCCTTATAGTCTCAATATGACTTTGTGGTTGAACCTCATTTTCTTACTCAATATCATTCTGACCACTACCTATGCGAATCCTGTCGAGTCTTGGTTAATCTCCTTTCTGACTCTTGAAAAAATGAAAAGATTGTTGAGTGAAATTGTCTCTTTCACACTCATTAAATGGATTTGAAAGGACGTCTATTTCGGTATAATTTTAACCCTTTTTCAGGGCCAAGTGGACTACTTATGAAAAAGGAATACTCTAGTCACCATTGGCTAGAAGATATCTTCTAGGTATTATTTTATCCTTTTTCTGGCCTAGAGGACTAGCATCTACGAGAAAGGACACTCTTTGAGTTAAGTTGTAATTTCATCTCATTATAATGCTTGCATTTTTTAGCCTAATTTTGGCTGCCTCTTTCTCGTTATAATCCTCTTTCCAATCATTTCCTTCCATGTATCCCTTGCAACTTGATAACCCTTTACCCATAGAGGAAATATCCCTCTAAGTGTCCATGTCCTGCATGTGTTTCCTTTCATTGATCATAGGTATGTTCCATTTCTTGGAACTATTTTCTTACTCGTGACACTAGTTTCCTCTCCTATATCATAGCATTTATTTTACTATGAAAAACCAAAAAAAGTGGGCAGGAAAAGAATATTATCTCCTATTGGAAGCAGTCGTGTCACCTTTGAATAGAGCACAAATTCTTGAGTCCATTTCATCCAAGGTTTGGGTTTCACATAACCTTATGAATCTAAACTTGTTACTTAGAGTCTACTCCTCCAACTGGTTATTCTTCCAATCCCTATGGAGAGTTTTTTCATTCCTTATGTGTCAAAATTGTTTTTCAATGATCAATGTTAAGTCTATGCTTCTTGAATTATCCATCTATCTCATGCTCTTGTTGAAAGGAAGTATAATCATGTGTCATTCATTCCTCAGAACTCTTGAGTTTGCATGTCGACCATCCTCTTACAAGTGAATCTCATAGTCACATGAATTTTTTGTCCTACCTTGCACCTTGGGCCTACTTTTATCATTGGTAGGTGACCCTGAACCCAACAGATTATATCTCCTCATTGGTCTCTAACTAGGGGGATTCCCTTATGTTCGACAGCAAGAAATATATTCACACATTGGGATTCATGGAGTGTCTTGGATTCCATTAGACCCTATTGGTGGTTTCCTTAACTTTTTCGACAATTTTCATTATTGGCTTCTAGTCAAAGGGTCTATTTTGTGTACTACTTGGTCATTGGTTCATGAATATCCTATTCGTCTTAGCTCCTACTAATCATCAAGATATTTATTTGTACCTTGTTGGATGATGAGATATTCCTTAATTCTCTCCGTTCAACGGGTCTCCTTCCATCGACTTTATATCATCTATTCTGGAATCGATATCTAGAGTCCTATGAGTACCTAGAGGCTTGCAATCATCACTGGCAAGTTCTCCTACCATCGACAGTTGGGAATACATCAATGTCCCCTAATCGATGGATTCTTCAAGTGTTCGACCTCAACACCCTTATTCACACTTGTTGAATGTACTTGATGTCTTGACACTTACTTTCATTATCGGTGAGTTGTCTTGTGTTTGTTAATGGTATAACTCAATGATCAGTAATCAAACGAAGTCTCATTGTGTTTGAATTCAAATACTTTATTAACATAATGTAGACTTGCACCTTCGGCGGATAGTGTATAATACCTCTATTTTATAGTAGAAACACCCCATATTTGATGTTGTCTTTCATCGGACCCATGATTATATGACTTCAATGATCATGGAAGATCATATTGTACTCCATTGTATACAAATATCTTCGGTAGATTTTGAGACTAGACTCCATTGTGTTTTGTTCGTGACTATGACAGCCTATGGAATATTCCCACTTCGTATTTCCTATTCATGGCTATGAATAACTATTTGATATATATCTACATGGATCTACAGTGTAATTCAAATTGGCATCCATGTGTACAGATTCAATATTAATTGTAATATGCTCATGAGTAACTATTTCTTCCAATTGAGTCTTCATTACTCCACTTATGGGAATTATATTGTATTTCAACCATCGCGGATACTCGTCTAACCTCACACATTAGGGGAAATATGTTATAGAAATATTTTCCACACTCCATGCATCTTGCTCTAATGGCCTTCAATTTCCCTCTATAGACTTAAATTCCACTTTTTACTCACTCTAGAGTAAAAAATACAATTTTTTGTCCATATACATGAGCCATAGTTAGACAACTCACGTATACACAGGTTGCTCCATTACATCCCATGTACATCAGGTTTTGTTCTAAAAAATTAAGAACATATGTTGGGTTTCCATGCCATTTCATGATATCCATGATCCTTGACCTTCCATATATTGGAAACCCTCTAAATCGACCTTTCAATTCCATTTGAAGGATATAAATTGAGCCATATATAAGCCTTGTATAATTCATCATTGAGAGAAGGATAAATTTCATCGCATATTGAGTCTACATACCTTTGTTCTTGAAAGTATGAACTTCTTTTGTTCATCCCCCAAGATCTTCCTATCTTGAGATAGAGAACCTCATTGGCTTCTACTACTTGTGATATTGCCTTTGTGGAGAATTGAAGTGGTGAAGGCCCAACTAGAGGGACTCAATTTGTGGGTTCCAATATGTGTTGTTACAAAAGTTTGTCACCTATGTACTTCTATTGATTACATTAATAGAAATACTCTTTTCTGAGTTCTCATCCAATTATATGTCAAAAATATTTGTATTACTTTCCATGAGCGTATTTTTTATGCATGTTAATGAATTATTTTAGTTTATATGCTAATGTTCTATATAATTTCCACATTATTGTGTATCTTGTATGTTGAGGAAAAGTTGCATCTATAAAGCTTTGGGTCATGAGCTCAACCGTGGTCTTCTTCGGATGTCTGGACGAGGTAGGATTCTAGCCTTCTCATGTTAGAATTTTCATTTATCTATCATACTTGATATTAGATTTGATTTATGGGTGTCATTCCATTTGTTGTGGTTTTCCCCAAGCCATAGAGAGATTTTCCTCGTAGAAGTAGGAAGTAGATTGTAGGAGTTGGAGATTGATCTTCAGAGTTGCATTAGTGAGGATACATAAGGATAATTGTCAGTTAATAAGGTATGCCTCTCTTCCCTCTAGTGTAAAAGGAATGAAATCTAATTAGATCTAGAGACAATTCTTAGTGGTATATCCTAATGTCTATCTTGGATCAAGGGAAGATCTAAGAGAGGTATTTTTTTATCCGTAGGTGATATTTATTTGATAAAAGAATTGGTGAATCCACTAGGGAAGGATATTTGATTCTTACTTAGTTTTAGAATTCTCTTTCTCTTTTACCTCTTGAAACATTTTTTGTAGTTTATAATATTCCTCATCACTCACTGAGAGAGAAGATATTGAATATCTATCAGATATGGGCCTTGTTACCCAAATTTATAGATGGTCGTGCCTAAATAGTTCATATCAGAGTAACCAGTCACGAGCTAGAAGTTATACATTCCAGGGAAACCTGTATAATTTTCATATGATGCATTTCTTATGGGTCATGACCACCCCTGTAGGTCATTGTTTTTCAAAATTTTCTGATTTTTCTTGATCAGATTTGTACTTTTCCTAATGTTGTGAGCATGTCAAGGGTTTGATAGCATAGGTATACTCTTTATTTGAGCCTGTTATTTTTTGTGTGTGGGTTTGAGTGCTTTGGTTGGTCTTTCTTGTTTGTGTGAGATAGCTACCTAGTGAGTGGTGATCTAGGTATCATTCCCAATAGATCATTTCAAACCTCGTAGTGTGTCCTTGTTCCTTTTGCATCTAGTTTGTGTGCGTTAAAAGTTGTTCCATTACTATATCCTTTTCCAATTTTTGGGTTTTTGATCCCATGTAGATATTGGAGTTTTCTTGGTGTCATCACTACCAATATCACATATAATTTTGCTTTCTATTTTCTAGTTTTATATACATATTCATTTTCTTATATTCAAGAAAATTATGTTTCAAAAAGAACAAAAAATATAAAAAAAATTGTTAGGGTAAAGCTTTTGAGTTCTTTGAAAAAAGATTGCATATGTGTGTTTAGAATATCAGGACATTGTTCAGTTCTTTGACTTTTATTGCATGGTTTCTATGCTATTGTAAGGATGTCTCTTTGATTGTAAAATATGAAAAGAAAAATTTATCTTCTCTTCCTTAGATAGAATTCATCTAAAGTAAAAGTTGCATATTTTTCATACATATTTTCTCTTCTTTGGGTTGGATAAGAGTCAAAACATCATTGAAGTTTCATCTTCTCTCTTGAGTAATTAACAACCATAAGAAAAATAATGCTTAATCTAAAAAATATTAGACCTTTTTTCTTTATAGAAAACCAACATAGATAAGGATTTAGGGCCTTGGTGTAGGATTGGAGAATAAAATCTCCAAGGCCACCTAAACTGAACCTAGAAGTCACTAGTGAGAGTGCAAATCCATTATCACAACATGTGTGTTGGGAAGGTCCTCTAATATAGGAGTTAAGTATGAGGTTGCATTGGGGAAAGTAGGGTGATATACCCTCTCTGCTTGTTTTCGTGTTTGTTATATTTCTTCGACTACTACGTGTACATGGGTTTTGGAAGTTCCCACACCTCTCTATGAGGTAGTGCTCTTGAATATTTGGGCTTAGTTTCCCTTCCTATATGTGTTGTTGGAAATTTTATTGTTCGCTTGGTCACCGATTGTGAGGTGGTATCCATAGTGGCCTTTCCTAGGTATCTGGAGAGGTGACAAGGGATGGGAAGTGCCTATGATACATAGGGAATAAGTGTTTCCTCCAATATGTATGAGCCTTCAATTCCATCGATGAGAATTATAGGAGGCACCCATGTGATGTCCTCATTATCGTCTCTTAGTTTCATTGGACCTACACCATCTTTTTCCATATCATAAGGTGTCTCCATTTGGGGGATGTCAACCACAATTACCTCCCCTTCCATGAGTATGCCTAAAATTATCACACACATCCCATGTATTTCAATTCCCTTCCATCTTAGGCATCCCTATAGGAATCCTAGTGATGTCAAATATTGGTTTCCATTTTGGTTGTAATGTGTCTAGTAGGTTTGGGGTTTCTCCTAGCCAATTTGGGGAAATAATGATTTTGGGGGATTCAACATCCCACAGGGTAGCACACTAATTTATGGAAACTCTAACCCTTCCATGTATACCTCTATCCCTACGGGATTCCCCTTAGGGGGGTTATGGTTTAGGGATTAGTGGACCTTTCAGTCATACTATCTCAGGATTACGGATTAGTGGACCTTTTAGTGATACTGTCTCAGGATTAGGGATTAGTGGACCTTTCAGTCATACTATCTCGGGGGCATGTACGGTCCCATGATAAGTAATTCTCCTAGGAGTGCTTCCATCCATGTAGGAAATAACCCTTTTGGCACTTTGAATCCCACTAGAAACGTGAACATGAGGGGACCTTAGGGTCCATCTGGTTCACAAGATGCTTCATCCTCTACCCAATATCCATTTTCCAACACATCATTTTTCTTATTAGCGACATTATACTTTTCAAACTTGTCGCGTTTGAAAAATGACCCCATCCTCCACAACCTGTTATGGTTGAACATACCTATCAAGTTTCCATTAGACATGTTAAATTTTGATGGAAAGATAGGAGAAGACATGTCCACACACATTATGACTTATCACCTATGGTGTTCATCCAACTCTTTGATGCATGACATTGTTCGACTATGTATTTTCTAGATATCCTTGACTGGAGGTGACACAAAATTTTATATAAAACTTAAGGGAACTTCCTTCACTAGCTTCAATGACTTGGCCATGTTGTTTCTAACACACTTCTAATTACCCATTAGGTATGAGAAAAATATAGATTTATTGAAATCTCTGCCCCAAGATAACTCCACCCACAAGATGCATTATGCATATAGTAAAGACATAATTCATGTGCATTAGTTGGCATAATGAGATTGAATTATTGGTGCATATTGATGTGCATTAGTGCATGAAATAATTCTTGGGAATACATGTGGCATGCTTGTAGACTAAGTAGTCTGCTGGTATATATGTGCAATAATGATTTTATGATAATTGAATATGACTAGTGATTGATTGTGTGTGTAGGAAAAATGTTATGGCATGGATGAAAATGATGTTGATGATGATGTTTATATATAAGGAAGCCATCCATATAAAGACAAATGAGGATGGTAAGAGTCTTTATCAAGAGGTTGGTGAAGGGAGATTGTGAGCTTATACAAAATGCTAGTTGATCAAGTAGCATCAAGTAATTTGATAATATACATGTAGGTATGCATTTGGTTGCTTATGTTGCACAAAAATGATGAAGGGAATTGAGGTAAGAATTCACTCAGTTTAAGATAAATATTTGAATTGATGTGTAAAGCTAGAGGGCCTTGAGTATACAAATGTTGTTTAAATGCTTGAATCCATTTATATAGAATTTAGTGGTAGGCTATGTTGGTTATGAGGTCATAATCTGGTCAATTCAGGAGACATACTCCTACTATAGAAATGGATGAAAATAGAGATAGCCATGATGTGGTTGGATATGGAAGGGATATAGCACCATACAGGTGTTTAATGGTATTCCCCTATACAACCATTGTTTGGAATACAACCCCTGTGTTGACACTGAAGAGCACTGAAGGATTAAATTCTTGGTGTTGTGTATGGGTTGAAGAGGAAGGTATCCAAATAGATGACAAAATAATCTAGAATAGTTTGGATGATGTGTGGAGGCATTGGTTGAATATTCCAACTCACCATGGTTGAGTACATGACATAAATATGTGGTATTCCATAGTCAATGGAAGGATGCATTGTATAGATGTGGCCATCGGAATTAGCACAATGGTTTGTTTATTGGTAATGGTCTAATTTCATTATGAAAAGATTAGGGATGATAATGTGTATATGATAGTTTCATTCCATTATATGAATAGTCAATGGAAGTGATTGAATTGTTGGAAGGATAGAATTCTGAGATTATTTCGTAAGTTGTTGTAAATATTATAAAAAAAATGTATAATGTGCAACAAAATGCTACAAGAACCAATCAATTATGATCAGAAGACTAATGCTTGGGAAATTGTGTGTTCCCATATAAAACATATTTGAAAATTAATAAGTGAAATTGTTATGATGATACCTCATTATTATTGTATGTGTGTACATATGAGATAATAGTTATTGAAGTTGGAAATATTTGGGAAGAAGGCTACTGTTAAGACATTAGAACCCTATGTTTTCCATAGTTTACATATTTCCAATGGGATTTTGGTAGTGAGTTGGCTCTCTCCTTGCATGTGAAATCCTTGGCAAGATGGATCATCCGAGTGAATGTTCAACAAAGAAGGGGATGCTTGATCCTTGAGGGTGAGTATAGAAAGGAAGAGGAAACTTAATAATGCATATGGCATGGTGGTTGGGATAATGTGGGTGTGTTAGAGAAGAAAAATGAGTTGAATTATTTCCTTTGGCAACTTTGTGAAGAACAAGATAGCCTTACATATGAGTATTGGTTTATGCTTGCAAACTTATTTTGAATAAATGTTTATATTTTGGAGTTGAAAAATCATATAAAATAATGGATGTAATGTATTAATGGATGTTATAGGAACAACTAGAGAATGAAGAATCAAGCCGTCGGGATTCTAGAAGATGCAAGTTGTCAGGCTCATAGAAGAAGCAAGTTGTCAAGCTTGTAGAAGAGGTAAGTTCTTAGGATTATAAAAGAAGAAAGTTGTTAGGATTGTAGAAGAAGAAAAGTGGAGATAAAAATGCAATTCAAAAAGCACATATGAAACTATTTTAAGATTTGGAGATTCCATTATCATAGTTGGAGTTTCTGGAACCATATCTCTAAGACTTCATATACGACATTGCACTAGAGATTTGAAGGGAACTGGTACAACCTGAGGGACTACGGTGTAGAGAAGGGGATACAATTCCTTGGGTTGTTCATATTGTGGGGAAAGAGATATTATTGGTTGGAATTTCTATGGGAATTAACAAATTGTGAAATTTGTTGCAGCTAGAATTCCTAGAGCCTCATCTCTGAGACTTCCTAGCTAGTATGTATTGGAGCCCTGGAAGGAAGTGGTACAACCTAAGGGACTTCGGTGCAGAGAAGGGGGTACACTTCCTTGGGTTGTGTAGACTGAGGGGAACAAGGTATTGTAGTGACTACACGAGTTACTAAAGTGTGTAATAATTATGTGTGGTTTTGGGCCATAATTCCTATGCATCTGTGGATTTTGGTGTCAGAGAGCCCATGTATATATATTTTGGGCCACATTTCCTATGTGATATTAGGCTAGAGATCCTATATGTTGAGTAAAGGTCAGAGAACCTAGAATTTTAATATGTATGTACACCTTTATGGTGTTGTGCACTGAGGACAGTGAAAAAATAAGGGGGAGGGATTTAATATCCCCATTTTTAATCCCCACAATTATAATGTAATTGTGCAAATATTAATTAGGTTCGTGAGCCAATATAGTTGAGTATGATATCCCATATAGATTAATATAGCCAAGGGTCGAATTATGTATTTTGTACATTAAAATAGTTTATAAATAATAATTGTTGGTTATGGTACAAATGAGACGCTGACAACGGGGGACTAAAGAAGGGTCCAAGGGGTTACCCATTTATATTAATTCATCCATTTCATTATTAATTTTTATCCACCTTTGAAATATCAAAATAGATATTAAAGTGATGTAAGAGTGGTAGGTGGGAAAGGTAAAATCACCCAATTTATGATAGCATGGGATGAATACAACCACTTTTGGGGAAATGTGTGATTCAAGTTTGCATGAGAAGAAAAGAAAATTCGAGTTCATTATAGGGTTTTTTTTCATGTTGAATTTGGAGAGCATGATGAGGGTTGAGTGCTAGAAAAATAGCACTAGCCATGCTATGATTAAGGACAACCATTGTTGGGTTGATTTATATGTTGAAAATGAGGTTTCTTACTGTGAGTGACATTTCCTATTGAGGAAATGGCTCAAGAGCCTTGAGAAGGTTGTGTGAACACTCCTAGAACACAAAGCAATTCCTAGAGTCCCCAACTATGATATTTCCTAGCTAAACAAGTGCAATGGAGCCTTGGATGGAAGTGGGAAGGCCTCGGGGACTGTGTACAGTGAAGGGAGATCCCATTCCTTGAGTTGTGTAGGTTGATGGGAAAGAGAGAGATGGTGGATTGGAATTTGTTGTGGAGTAGAACCTAGTTTTTGGATTGCTAAATGTGGAGACTGCAATGCCAAGAGGGCCATACCTCCTTGTGGACTCATAGCCTCAACTCAGGGGTGTCTTGTTGTTGATATTAGGAACAACAAGCCTATTCCTGAGAGGATCATCCTATGTATGCAACTAGTTGTTTCGGCAATTTAAAGATAATTTTTATGTTTTGTTGTGATTTGAATGTTATTTCCATTGTGTTTATGTATAAATTGAATGTTGTTGAGTTTTTGAGTTGTTGAATGGTTTTACTAATGATATTATTGCATGAGTAAATTTAACATGTTGTTGAATTTATTTGTATAAAGAGCCAAAAAAATGTTTTGTTGGTTATGGGGAAAATTTTGGGTTTGTTGTGTTGGGTTCTTTATAGTATTCAGTTTTAAGGGTCATCCTTGATTTTCAACATGCTCATGTGAAACCAGATAGTCTCTTTGCAAACTCAATCATGAAACTACGAGACTCCATAGGTTGGTCCTATGAATCAGGATCAAGTACCTTATTACTAGCCTGGTGGTCCTCCCTAGATATAGAAGCCATCATTTAAAAAAAGTATTCACCCACCAAAGGGTGTTCTTCGACGCTTGAATCATAACCCAAACACATGGGCTACCCACAACTACAATATTGTGGAAGACTTGGCCTAGACACCATGTGCAATGTCTGCTTTAGAATTCCTATATACCTACCTCACGCAATGAAAAAATTTGTTATCATAGATAGGCAAGATTGACCCCTCGGAGTCTAGTTTAATTTCATTTGATTTAGACCAATCTTGTAAAAGGTTCTCCCACTAAATTAATTTTCATATTTAAGTGAGAGTAAGTGGGAAAACCATATTTTGGACAGTTGTTGATGAAGGTGTCTCTACTTTCATTATGTTCATTTCCTATTGGAAATCCCTTGGCTCTCCAAATCTCAATCCATATAAAACCATGTTGAATACCTTTGATGGAAAAATGTTCATGCCTCATGGTATCATCATTGCATTACCCATTGAGTTGGGTAGTAAGATTGTCTCCATTGAAGTAGAGGTGGTCGATTCTCCCATGGAGAATAATTTTCTACTTGATTGCACTTGGTTCTATGAAATGATCATTGTCATCTCATTAGTATTTAGGGTCCTTCTCTTTCCTCACCAAGGAAATATCGTCACTATCGATCAACTTTCATTATGTACCCTAGACCTTAGGACCAACATGGGTTCTAATATTCCCTTTGTAAGTGTTTCCCATAGTGATTATATGAGTGTTGGTGCAACAATGTTCAAATACTCTTCGTTAATGTGTACATTTACCCTTCCCCCACCACCTCCTTCTTCGAATATTTATTCTATAAATATGATCTCGTATTTTAATAGTGGATCCCTTGGGTCTTTTGATCTTTGGGTGGTACCTCACATGGAGGAAGTCATTTCTTATGGATCTCACATGCTACTGACAGTGGTTGAAATTTCCTCCCAAACAATTCCAATAGGCTAGGTGATATTGGCAATCAACTCCATCCTCATATGGAGTGTGATCATCCTCATAGGGTTGTTGACTCTCCATGTTCACATGACTTCCTTGATTTCAAGTTTCCTTCAGATGGGTCCATCCTAGAATTCATGGATTCAATCGATAAGACAAAGGAAGATGTGACACATTGATCATCTATTGTTCCTAATTCAGAACCAATGAGGGTTAAAACGATAAGATTTGATTTAATACTCGGGGAATTTGTTGGGGAATGTAATGAAATTCCCAGTCTTGACCTATTTACGCCTCATATATGTTTTTCAGAACTTGCCACTAAATTATTTTCTTCCAATCACATAGAAGACCAATGTTTCGTACCTCATTTTTGCCTTGATGGGAATCATCAAGAAGTTCTCATAGCTCATGAAACTACACACAATGAGTATTTTTGTACATAAACATTCGATCGTATGTGGAGTGGCCCTGGCTTGGTGTACCACATGATGCTGACAATGGCCCATGAGTTCACTAATGATGATAGGGATCCTTGGCCTAAGCCTAGAAATGGGATATACTTTGCGTAAAGTGGCAGGATGTGTAGTTCCTTGCACATAGGTCTGTGGTGTGAGTGATTTTTATTTTGCATATATCATATCCAAAAAATACAAAAAAAATAAAAATTGAGTTTTCACTATGCATTTTAACCCCAAGTCTAATATTTTTGAATGTGTTTTACAAGACTTATTGATGTTTTGTTTGGAAATTTTTATGGAAACATCCATTGAAATTGTGGTACATGTATTGAACTGGGATATAGGGATAGGTTCTTCCCTGCATCACCATTTTTCATTATTAACCACCCATTCTACCATCACAAAACCTTAGGTTTGATCCTATTAGTTTGTGACATTATCCATTCTCTTTTTTTGCATGCCATAACCTATTTAGTAGTGCCTACCCTCCATGGGAACCCTAGTTATCACCTTGATTTCCATCTGGTGCCCATGTTGTGATTTCATGTAGGCTCGAGATCCCTCATGTATACTTTCCATGACTCAAATTTGATATTTATTTGTCTCTCTTCATCCATTCTCTAGTCATATACTGAGGGGGTTCCTGTCACTTTTATGTTACTTTATGGTATGCATTTTATTCTTATATATTGATGCCCAGTATTGTGTTGTTATTTTCCTCAATATCGCTTACCACCATTGCAGTCACTCTTGACCCCTTGCTTATGCATTATCCTGCCTTCGTTTTGTGACCCTACATCCATGGAGAGAACCACTATTATTAGTGGACTTCACTTGATAGTACTTGTTTGAATTCATTTTTCTTAGGTCATTTCCATGCACTTGGAACATAGATCCATGATGTTAAGCCACTGGTTCTCTCTAGAAGATTTCACTTTTAAATATTTTGCATGATCACTAAACCATGAAAAAAGACACATGAACAACTCAGATTAAAATCATTTTCATGCTTGTTAAACCATGAAAAATACACCTCACGAGTATACTTTTACCTCTTTTCGGGATCATAAAAATTGAACAAAAAACACATTATCAAGCACACTTTTATCTCTCTTCCATGCTTGTTAAACCATGAAGGAGATGCTAAAAACAAAAGAGTGAGGGTTTTTTTTATACCATTGATATATCTTCAAATGTGACATCATCAATTGTGTCACCCTTGAACATGGTACCTATTTGTGTCATTTTCTTACAGTTAGGTTATAGCTTTCCTAGGAGCCATATACCATCAATATGAGTTGTATACTCCTCCAGCTGGTTACTCTTCCAATCATTATCGAGAGTTATTCAATTATCCATATGGATGGTGGTGGCCTCCCACCTATTCCAACTAGCTTATTTTGGCAGTTTTTTAGTTCGACAACTTTTTCCTAGTTTTTGGGTCCCTAACTTCTAGGGTCGTTTTGAGGCCCTAAACAACGTTTTTAGGGCTCACCATAATCAAGATGTGTAGGGATCACCACAGGAAACATGTGTATTCCTCGAATACACCTTTCCAATGGGCTATCATGCACCTAAAATGAAGATCGTATGCAAAAGTTACAACCCCGAGAAGTTGATGTACTAACTTACCCAAACGGGGCCCACATGACTTTTGGCGCTTCAACTCCTAGGATTAGGATTTTGGATGTCTAGGGTTTTTGACATTCCTGTTTATTGTAAAAAGGCCTTGAGAGTCTCATTCGCAATACAATGATTCTCTCAAGGCATTTTTACAATAAACGGGAATGTCAGAAACCTTAGAGATCCAAAAACCTAACCCTAGGAGATGAAGCACCAAAAGTCGTGTGGGCCCCGTTTGGGTAAGTTAGTACATCAACTTGCTAGGGTCGTAACTTTTGCATACAATCTTTGTTTTAGGCACACCATAGACCATTGGAAAGGTATATCTGAGGAATACACATTTTTCTTGTGGTGATACCTACACATGTTGACTGTGGCGAGCCCTAAAAACGTTGTTTAGGGCCTCAAAACAACCTCGAAAGTCGGGGACTCGAAAACTAGGAAACCAATGTCGAACTGGAAAACTGCCAAAATGAGCCAGCTGGAATAGGTGGGAGGCCACCGACATCCATATGGATCATTAAATACCTCATTCATTGTTTCACTATATTAGTGGTTCTCTTGCATCAATGTTACCAAGTCATCATTTTCTCATGCTACATGTTCAAGGGAAGTTAAACTTGAGTCGATTATATATTGTCTTGTTGACCATTTGCATTAGTTGTCCCTGTGTTAGTTGTACTTGGTGATTATGTCTCTTCACTTTGTCTCTTGGTGTATTCTTTGTGTCGATTGATGGGGGATACATTAAGTCGCTCTTTCGATGGATCTCTTCCTATCGAATTTAGCACATTATCTAGGAGAGGAATCTAGAAACCATCTAGTACCTTGGAGATTATATTCCTCATTGGTAGGCTTCCTCACAATTGACAGTGGGTTTACATCATTGAATCCTTATTAATTTATTATATGAGTGTTTGACATTATATCCTCTATTCACACTCACTAGATTGTACTGGGTACCTTAGGTCTCATTTTCATCATCAATGGATCCCCTCGTATATATTAATGGTATACCTAAATGACTGGTAACCAGACAGTTTCTACTATGCTCGTTATCAACTCATTTTTTTGCATGTTATAGAATCATACCATCATGTTTTGGGATGAATATGTTGTGTTTTGTGTCACATCACTCATTCATTCTATCCCTCCCAACTTGTGATGGAGTATAGAATTGTTGTATGAGTACTTTGAATACTATAGGGGCACTCTCATTGGTGCTCGATGTCTTACTAATGTATATTGTGTACTATGACATAGATCCACATTGTATTTTCTCATGGATATGATCCATTTGATGACATGGATCCAATGTGTACATTTTTGTGGCCATGGTATTGCATTTCATTTCATGGATCCATAGTGTATTTTGTTGGCAGCCATGATCTAGGTGGATATTGGTGTCCACCCACCTATTCCAACTGGCTCCTTTTGTCAGTTTTTAGTTCAACACGTTCTTCTATAATGCTTTGTAATTGTGGGTTCTATGCTTTCATGGATATATAGATCCCTACACATATTCCAGATGGATATGGGTGGCCTCCCACCTAATCCAACTGCCTTCTTTTGTATGTTTTCATGTCAACACATCTTGATGTACTTCCAGGTCCATTTTGGAGCCTTAAGCAATGTTATTTTGGATTTCCATAGTCAAACTATAGATGAAGTCATATTTTGACAATGTAATGCATATTTCTCGAAAATACCTTTCCAACAGGCTATCACATGCCTAAAACGGAGATCGTATGCAAACGTTATGACCTCGGGAAGTTAATGTACTAACTTACCCAAACGGGGCCCACGCGACTTTTGGTGTTTCATCTCCTAGGGTTAGGTTTTTGGATGTCTAGGGTTTTGGAATTCATGTTTAACATAAAAAGTCCTTCAGAGCCTCATTGTAATCATCTTCTTGTGAATGAGCGTAGATGTCACATCTCTTCTCAGAGATAAAGCTGCCACTTTTCTAGTGAGTCTTGCACTCGGTATTTTTACTGTCTCTTTACAATTATTTCATTAATAGAAATCAAGTATTGTTGTATTTCTCTGTTTCTAGAAATTATCATGAGTATTTCATTTTAATTTCTCTACTTTTATTCCGTTCCGAACATAATATGGATCAATGGTATCATACTAGGCTTCTTTTGATCGTTTTTCAGCGCATTTCCCCGACGAGGTCCAAGTATAGCCAATTGGGTCTCGAGCTTGTCTCTGTTAAGGACAATCACTCTCACACACCCAAGAAACCCTCGATGGTGGCAGAAAATAAAAATGACGGAATGAAAGATTCTATTAAATTGTTTCTTGAGAAATCTCTCGCATAACAGAGGGATGAAATGATGGAGAATTTTTCACAAATCCTTCAATGCCTGTTGATAGCAATAGTTGCATCTTCATCCAACAACCATTTTGGAGGAACCTATTCCTTCAAGGTACAAGTTAATTTCAATATTTCCATATTTGAAGGTCAATTAGATGTGGATTCCCTATTAAAATGGTTAAATCTATTAGAAGGTTATTTCTCTATTCAAAAATTTCCCGATAGGGAAAATATCATCTTCACACTCCTCAAGGCTCTCCTCCATGTCAAACATTGGTGGGAAACTTACTAGGAGAAAAGTTACATAGAGGAATCCATAATATATGGGGTCGAGCCTAGTTGGGATTTTTTTTTGGATGCAGTCAAAGAAAAATACTATCATGTTGATAAATATGAAGACCAGTACATGAGATGGACCACATTGTGGCAAGAGAAAATCCAAACAGTATTAGAGTTCACAAATACTTTCCATACCTTGCACACCAAGTTGGGTATCAAGGACTCTGAGCGACATATGGTTCTAAAATATCATGGGGATCTACATAGGTACATCCAAACCGAAATGGATTTCCTAAAAATCTCATTATTGGAAGTTCCCTATCGATATGTTGTCAAAATCGAGCAGAAATTTATGCACCAGAACAACTGGGAATTTGGGTCTGCAAATTTGCAACAACCAAATCACGGTAAGATGACCCTAACCAACAACCTCTAGACAATTAGTCCAAGAAACATTAAAAAAATGGTAAAGGGAAGAAAAATAATGTCACTGGGAAGTGGTGTGACTTCCACAAAATCCCCTGGCACAACACCGATGAATGTCGCTCGAACTAGTCATTGGTGGATGAGGTCAAAGACACAGAGCCAAACCCTGATTCAGAATTCAATCCAGAAAATATTTAAAATAGATAGATCATCGACGTAGACCCCACTTCCACTGTCACAACCACAACAATTCAACCAGAAGAATCAATAGATCATGAAGAGGGGAAGCACCTCTTCCATTCATAGATGTGGGTGAAGGGGACCTCGTTGCATTTCATTATTTATAATGACATATAGAAGAACCTCATTTACACTAAGGATTTCAAACATTTGGGGTTGTTGACAACATGACACCCACAACCATACAACATCGGGTGGCTTCACCAAGGACGAGATATTTGTGTTAGCCAACAATGTCACCTGTCCTATGGCATCCAACCCTTCAAGGATGAGGTAGTGTGTGATGTTTCCCCTGTTGATTTCTATGATGTGGTTTTGGGCCAACCATATATGTGGAGACTTCATGTTTTCTATGATTATAGACCTTGTAGTGTCATTATTTCTCTGGGAGGTCATATCTATCGGATACCAGAGGTAGTTTCGACTACTGCTCCACCAAAATAGTGTCGCAAGGTAATATCTCATACTGCAAAATTAATCCTCTTCATAGTCTTTTAAAAGGATGCACATAATACCACTACAACCATTTAAGCCTCAACACCTTCTATCTAACAAAAATAGATTGTTTCTTCACCTACAATGGTGCCTACACAATGCCTCGTCAAACCCAAAGACAACAGATTGGTGGAGCATATTCAACCCTGCCAGCAAGAGGCTTGTGATAGTATTCCACAGACCAAGCATCGCAACTTCTCCAACAAAGCACACAACTCACAAAGATTCAGATTCATAAAATGTTGTCCCCTTTTCCCGGGAACTCAACACAATGGATACCATTGCTTCCTAAAGGGGGAGGATTGATCTAGGTGGATATTGGTGGCCACCCACCTATTCCAACGGGCTCCTTTTGTTAGTTTTTAGTTCAACATGTTCTTCTATATTTCTTTGTAATTGTGGGTTCTATGCTTTTGGGGTTGTCTGGAGAACTACACATATTCCAGGTGGATACTGGAGGCCTCCCACCTAATCCAATTGGATTTTTTTGTATGTTTTCATGTCAGCAGATCTTGTTCTACTTCCAGGGCCATTTTGGGGCCCTAAACAATGTTATTTTGTCTCGTCACAGTCAAACTATAGACGAAATCAAATTTTGATGGTGTAATGTGTATTTATCGAAAGTAACTTTCCAATGGGCTATCACGTGCCTAAAACAGAGATCGTATGCAAACATTACGACCCCAGGAAGTTAATTGACTAACTTACCCAAACAGGGCCCACATGACTTTTGGTGTTTCATCTCGTAGGGTTAGGTTTTTGGATGTCTAGGGTTTTTTCATTCATGTTTAACATAAAAAGGCCTTCAAAGCCTCATTGTAATCATATTTTTTTGAATGAGCAGAGCCGTCACATCTCTTCTCAGCGATAAAGATGCCACCATTCTAGTAAGTCTTTCACTCTTTATTTTTATAGTCTCTTTGCAATTATTTCATTAATAGAAATCAAGTATTGTTGTATTTCTCTGTTTCTGGAAATTCTCATGAGTATTTCATTGTAATTTCTCTTCTTTTATTTCGTTTCGAACATAATTTGGATAAGACCATTCTTTGTCTCTCTTCCGAGAATGAGTATGCCTACCTTGGGAATGATCTATATATGGCAGCATGATGTTTGATTGTAGGTTCTCATTGGTTCTTTGTTATCCATCTCCCTTCTCACATTGTATCACATTGTAGACCATTTTTCATAATGTGTTCCATCCATCAGTTCCTCTTCTGACCTCACACATTAGGGGGCATATGTTATAGCCTTATTTTCCACCCTAGGGACACATGGAGGACCCATTCATGATTCCCTATTGAGACACACTCTTTTTCCATATAATTTCATTGAATTTGAGGGAGGTCATTCTCCATGCCACTAGAAGAGAACGAGTGATTTTGTGATGCATCATTGGCAATACACAACTGATCGTTGGTTGCACTACCGATAGCCCACAATCACCCTTGTAAACTTCTATAATTGGTGAGTTTCAAGGAAATCAACATGAGGTGAGTTGTTTCTCTTATGATATGAGCTTAGGAACTCTTGATTTAGTCAAAGTTAATTGATTTCTAGAGATGTATGAGAATCCCCTAACCTCCTCCACTAATCTATATAAAGAAGGCATTCCAAGGGTAAGAGAGGGAAGAATCATTCACAAGTACATGATGCAAAAATTTCATAAAAGATCTTTTATAGAGATAAGTCTTCATATCAAATCATATGTTATTGTGTGAGGGATACGAAGGGGTTGGAGCAAGGACCCGAGGGGAATACATCATGACTCAAGGTATGAATAGACTGATGTATTTGTCCTTCATTTGATTTATATATAGATCTATGTATTTTCCCATTCCCAAATTTGTTGTATTCAACCTTATATGGTAGATATAATCTTTTCTTGGGTAGATTAGATTATATATATAATAGATTTGGATTTCCTAACACTTGAAAGGGTTTTCATATTGGTATGTGTTTGTCACTTGTGTGCAAGAAGTAGATTGTAGGAACCGAAGCTAGATATTTGGAGTTGCGTTATCCAGGATATTTAAGGAAAACTGCTAGTTAACAAGGTATGCCTCTCTTCCCTCTAGTGTAGAAGGAATGAAATCTAATTATATATAGGGAAAATTCATAGTGGTCTATCCTGTTGTTTGTCCTGGATTAAGGCAAAATCCAAGGGAGGTCTCACTTATCCATAGCTGAGATTTATCCTATAACATATATGACACTACATGTACCTTCTCATCCATGGTAATATATGTCTATTGTTTTTGTAGGGGGTTTTCCTATGTCCAGGAAAGGTCATGATTATCCATATGTAGTTGTGGATAGATTTAGAAAAATGTTTGTTTTGGTTCCTTGTAAAAAACAAGTGATAGGAGAAGGGAATGTGAATTTGTGAATCTTCCAACATTCTTAGGTTCATTTTGGTTTTCCCACATCCATTGTATCTGATCGAGACTCCCACTTTCATTGGAAATTTTGGTCAACTTTGTGGGAGTTAATGGATACTAAGCTTCAGAAGAGAACCTTTTTTTATCCATAGACCAATGAACAAATGGAAGTTTTCAACATGACAATGATACACTTACTATGAATATATTGTAATAAGCATCCTAAGATCTAGGATGAATAAATGTATTATGTACAACATGCCTATAACCGTGCCATACATTATTCTACATAGAGGTATCCTTTTGAGACATGTTTTGGTTATTTTCCTAAGTCTTCTCTGGATTTCACTCTTGGGAAAGATTCAGTGTTGTATGGATGCAATGATGTAGACAAAGCTAATAATTTCATCTAGAAGATCCAATTGGTTCATCAAGTTGTACATGAACAATTGGAAAAGATCCAAGCCAATTATAAGGCTAGGCATGACAAGGATCAGGTTGATCTTCACTTCCAATTTGGTGATCAAGTTTGGATATACATTAGTAGACAACGCCTTAAAGGTGAAGGTAAAAACTCAAGGAAATCATGTATGGTCCATTTAAAATATTGGAAAATATTGGTGACAATGCTTTTTGGTTGGAGTGACCTCAATATATGCATATGCATTCCATGGTTAATGTTGAAAAATAACTATACAAGATTCTTATTATCATGGATCAAGGTGAGAATGTTTAAGTTCCTTTTGTTGAATATTTTTCTCTTGAATATTTTTATGAGTTGTAGGAATATATTATTCTTGATAGAAGGGTGAGGAATTTGTGAAGAGGTAATGTGGAGTACCTTTTTGTGGGTCTAAAAGGAATGCATCCAAGTCACAACATGATGGATGGAAACTGAAAAAAGAAAGGGAGATGTACCCTAACTTATTTTTTGAATGAAACTATACTTTTCGTGGCCCAAAAGCTTCTTAGTGGGGACAAGTGATCCAAGAGGATTCCCCCCACAACCCAATTGATCTAATGTATCACCCATGTTCATTCAAGTAATCAATTTGTGCATGAATATATGGCATCTATATCACTACAATAAAGGGATCATGGGAATTCCATTTCAATGAAGTAAGGAAAAATGATCTTAAAATACATTGAGTTCAGTGGGGGAAGCTTCTATATGAGGAAATATCATTTTTTTCAATCCTTTGATAGCTACCTATATATATCATGTACATTAAATATAGGAGAGGTAGTCTACAACACTCAGGTCATGATTAGGAACATGGTTGAAGTCTTCCCCTAGAGAGATAGTTTGTGTGTGAGAAGACATATTATCAAACCCACGAACTGGAATATATATGAAAAGGCACTTTGATTCGAATCTTAAATTAATCTAATGATCTACATATCAAAGTGATAGAGGTGAAGAAGGAAAGAAAAAATTGGATGCAATGTTGATGTAACACTCTATTTTCCCCCATGACTGTTATTATGCTAAGACTTTGTATAATGTGATTATGAAGCATGCAATTATGTTGTTGACTAATAGAAAACACCAGAAAGATGACTGAGAGAGAAATTCCTTGAGTACTAGCCATGATATCACAAGCAGGATTGGTGAGGTGGACTGGTGAGGCAAGGTGGAGAAGCTTCAATTAATAAAATAGGAAGCTTGCTCATCACTCCATCCCACACTTGCAAACTTGAATTCAATACCTTCCAACATACTTAGATCCACATTGAACCATGTGACCATTCATGGAAGAGCAGGGTTAGTGGTTGAGGTACTTATAACTACTTACAAATATGATTTCTTGAAGAGGCAAGGGTTAGTTAAAAACCTGACAGAAGGACACCCTTATATTTCCCCTTCAGATTTGAGAAACTTGATTGTAGGGTTTCATCTAAAAGAAGTCAGAGGAATCTCAAGGGATGTGTTAAATAAGAGACCAAAGGTGGAAAACACCATAGAGAATAGGAGGAGATACAAGTTCATAGACAAGAGAGGGAGAACATAGAATAAGGGAGGTCAATGTGCTCAAAAATATTACAACAACCTGAGAAGTGAAAGATGGGTTCTCATAGAGAACCACATAAAACAGAGTGAGTTGCAGACTCACAGTTAGTTGAAGTGGTTAGAAGGAGGATCATGTGCAGTGCCCTGAGTGATAGAGTTGTTGGGAATATTTTCTTGAGTAAAATAGAAATATTTCCCAAGACATTAATGGCCACCCTAGAATAGAGAAGACCCATATCCATACTAGATAAGTAGAAGATTGTGGCTTGGTACTTACTGGAAATAAACTGGCACTGGTAAGGGGAAGTCACTGAGGGACTATATAGCAGATAAGGGACTCCCTTGTGCAAAGGAAATCTAGTTGGGAAGATTCCTGATAAAATCGTGGAGGTCATGAGATCAATGGGAAGAGGGAAACTTTTATTGTTTCTAGAGGAGTGAAGGAGAGTAACCTTCTGCAAGATACCAGATATAATAAATATGCAGAACAGAAATAAAATGCTAGAAATGGTAGAATAACAGTAATATATCCAGCATAATCTCCACAATAACACAAAAATGATATAAGAACAACAACAGAAATATCACTTTGATTCAGAAAGAAATGTTCACAGGCCTCTTTGAGGGGGCAACCTCCAATCGAGCAACGCTCTGTTACAATAATCTCCAAGCTAGGGTTTTCATACCCTCGACCCTTATTTATACTAAATATGTCTATCAAGAGAAGCATCTAGAGGAAGATCCTTCTAGAAGCGGAAGCTTCTATTAGGTCTTCTTACATCCGCCTTATTCTATTTTATTGAAAGGCCTTATTAATATTGACCTTTATTACATCTGAATATATCAATCTACCTATGTGTGGGTTAGGACCCTAACATGTCCACCCCCTTAAAAATAGCCTTGTCCTCAAGGCTTGAGATGAGGAAAATGTTGCAGAATGGTAGTTGGTTCCCAAGTGGCATCTGCTAGATTCGTATCTTTCCACTAGACTAGCACTTCCTTGATGGTTCTCTGACGCAGGCGACGCTCACACTAGTCCAAAACTGCTTCTGGATGTAGCTGTTGATACTGAGAGGGGGGTGAATCAGTATCAAGTACAGTTTAAAAACCTTTTTCAACTTATACTTAAACCATTCAATTATATCCAATGAGAAATGAACAATAGTATAAGAGTTACACCAATACACCACAATACACCATGCACAATATATGAGAA
>SNQJ01S0001988.1:73996-104666 GCA_010110895.2 Picea sitchensis | reverse complement strand
AATGGATGAATTATTCTTGAGTTAAATGGAATGTTCATGTTTGCTTTCATTGATACCTTAGGTAAGGGGAAGTCATCGAGGGACTATATAGAAGATAAGGGAACCCCTTGTGTAAAGGAAATCTAGTTGGGAAGATTCTTGATAAACTCGTGGAGGTCATGATCTCAGTGGGAAGAGGTAAATTTCTATTATTTCTAGAGGAGCGAAGGAGAGTAACCTTCTTGGACCATTTTCCTATTTGGATAGTCAACTGTATCAATCCGTCGTGGTATCATGGCTTGACACGGGGGTGTAATGCTTAGGAAGACACAATGTAGTATAGCCCAAGTTTGGAAGGAAAGTATTCTTATCTCAGTTAGTTGGTTGGTTACTATTCCTTGAACAAATAAGTGTTTTAGCTTACCGGTCTGATATTTGTTAATGATGTAAACATATTTTTGTGTGGGTTGTATATTTAAATTTGAATATATATATATATATTGAAGAATGGTTGAATTCTTGAGTAAAATGGAATGTTCATGTTTGTTTTCATTGATACCTTAGGTAAGGGGAAGTCATTGAGGGACTGTATAGAAGATAAGGGACTTCCTTATGTAAAGGAAATCTAGTTGAAAAGGTTCTTGAGAAACTTGTGGAGGTCATGAGCTCACTGGGAAGAGGGGAAACTTATATTGTTGCTAGAGGAGCGAAGGAGAGTAACCTTCTTGGACAATCAACTGAATCAATCCCTTGTGGTATCATGGCTTGGCACAGGGGTGGAATTCTTAGGAAGACACACTGTAGTATAGCCCAAGGTTGAGAGGAACGTATTCTTCTCTCAGTTAGTTAGTTGGTTACTATTCTCTGAACAGATAAGTGTTTTAGTTTACCAGTATGATGTTTGTTAATGATGTAAACATGTTGTTATGTGGGTTGTATATTTAAATTTGAATATATATATTGAAGAATGGATGAATTCTTGAGTAAAATGGAATGTTCATGTTTGTTTTCATTGATACCTTATGTAACCTAGTAAGTTATGCAAAGGAGGGGTGTATCATTGTGAATTATACAAGTCTTGAGTGGAAATCTTGCAATATATGAATAAAATATTCACCCGGACTTGGAAGGAGTTCCCTAAGTCCTAAAGGGAGTTTCTGAGTATTCAGGAAGCTTAAAGCCTTGTGAAACCTTTTGTATTTTAATGGAAAGTTTGCAGGATATGCAAATACTTTTCCAAGACCAAGGAAAAATTTCCTTATCCAACTTCTGATTAAGGGTGTGAGCCAAGAAGTTCCAATCAAACCTTAGTGATGGACCTGAAGAGAACCAAAAATATTTAAGCCTCGAATTAGACTGTTAACTCGGTGAAAACCCATGTTTTGAGACGGGACGATTGACAGCCATTAATTCGGTACGGTGGAAGGATCCCAACCACTGGTCCGAAGGTGAGGTCATTGAAATGAAATATAGGACTATTGCAATGGGACTCTGATGGGGATGGATCCAAGACAAGGAGGACCATTGATTTGTCGAAGAATTGGGTGGTTAATTCTAAACCGTTGATATCAAATGTAAGTCTATTGATAGGAGGACAGTCAAAATCCTAGCAAGAGGACTTACGAAAAGAGTTTGACGACGAGATGGTGTAACACCTTGTTTCCCCCCATAGTTGTAGTTATGCTTAAGACTTCATATGGTTATGATTATGAAGCTTGTAATCATGTTTTGATTAATGAAAACACTAGATAGATGATTGAGGAGGAAAAATCCTTGAAATTAATAGCCATAATATCACATGTGGAATTGATGAAGTGGATTGGTGAGGTGGAGTTGAGATTTTTAAGTGAATAAAATAGGAATCTTTCTTAGTAATCCATCCTATATTACAAAACATAAACACACACCTACCAGTGTACTTAAACTTGCATGGATCCACGTGACTAGTTAGGGAAGATAGGATTGGTGGTTGAGGCAGTTAATATTTTTGACATACCTGATCTCTTGAAGAGGCAAGGGTCAATTGAAAAATATGATAGAAGTATGCCCATGGATTTACCCTTCAAAATTTGAATCTCTAATTAGAGGTCTCTTTTGATAGAAGCCACTATAATCCCAAGGATTGGTAGAAGAAGAGGCCAAATGTGAAAAACATCACCCAAGTGTGAATAAAAGGACAACAATGATGAGGGATACACATAGAGAAAGGGAATAGGGCATGTAGTACACATAAGAGAATACTCTGAAGAAGAGTGAGCGAATAGAAAAATTGCAAGGTAAGAGTGTAGTGAACAAAAAAGTTCAAGGGCATAGATCGAATAGAAGAACATGGTTGAGAGATTTCCTTAAAGAAAATAGAAAGATCGACAAATTTATTGATGATCACCCTGAAATAGAGAAGACTCGGATCCATATTGGAGTGATAAAGGGCCGCAACTTGGTACTTACTGGAAAAAAACTAGCATTGATAAGGGGAGGTCACTGAGGGACGGTATAGTAGAGAAGGGACTCGTTTGTGTAAATCCAGTTTATAAACTACCTGATAAATATGTGGATGCCTTGATCTCAGTGAGAAGGGGAGGAGACTTTTTTTGTTGTCATAGGGGGGAGGAGAGAAACCTTCCTGGATCATCTGAACTTGAAGACCAACTGAATCATCCCTTGTGATATCATAGCTTGGCATGGGGATGTCGTACTGTAGTAAATCACTTTGTAGTATGGCCTAAGGTTGGGAGGAGTGGTGTCCTCTCTTAGTCAGTTGGTTGTTGAATGCATGTAAATGATGTATTGAATTCATGTGTAAAGTGGAATGTGCATTTTTACGTTCATTGTATAAGTTTGCTAACCCATGAAGTTAAGTCAAGTCGATATGGCGTGTGTCCTTGAAAATATTGAGGCTTAGGAGGAAAGCTTGAAATATGTGGATAAAATATTCACTCAGAAAGATACAGGAGTATCCAGGTGTCTCGAGAGTCCTAGTAAGGGGCTCAGAGTCCTAGACCCCATGAGAAGCCACATATTTTGAGATGGAAAGTTTACAAGACATGAAAAATCTCACCCAATTGTCCAAAGGAGGAATTTAACTAGACTAAACTTGGAATTCTAAAGTTCGTAGAAGTTTGGTAGAACCTTAGAAAGGCCAAAGAAAAGACCCTAACTTGTTTAAGTATGAAATTAGAATGTTACCCTGGAAGAAATCGATGTGTTATGGTGGGTGGATTCGTAGTCGTTGATTCATAGACATGGACATATCCAAATTGTTGGTCAAAGGGTGCCATTTTCAGAGTGGTTGAATGATGTTGTACTGAAACTCTGATGGGAAGAGCCCCGAGTTGAAAAGGACCATTGATCTATCACAGGGTGACTAGGGAGAAATCTAGATCATTGGATCTGGTAAAGAGATTGTCAAAGGATGGGTTGTCATAGGTCTGGATGGAAGAATTGAAACAAGAGTCTAACATTAGGAACTTTGAGGACCATAGATCCATAGTGAGGTGATTATTTATATCCCAGCCATCGGTTCCAGCAAGAGTCACTCCGAGGAGTAGAATGACGATGAGCAAGGATAATCCAATCCATCGGAGATGTGCATGGTCGGTGTAAGCCACTCAGAATATTTTATGGAACCAAAGAAAAGACACTCCAAAGGGAAGGGAATATGAAAAACAAAGGACGGCCATTGATTGGTATGGGGGAGAGATTTAGTCTCATCCATTAGTCTTGTGGGTCCCACTTGTTAGTAAGTGGAATGGGAACTCATGCGGGAAGTATATGTCACGTAAGTAGAGGTTTTGACATAATAGTAGAAGTTATAACCCCATATACAAGTATCGTTATATCTTGATGGATGATCCATCGAGACATTGACATCGAAAGGGAGGTCAACCTAGGTGGTTGGGCATTCCAATGAGAGCGAGTCCTAATAGCCACATATTTGTTTCCTTAGGGAGATAATAAAATTGTATTTTCTGACTAAGGGTGTTTAGGCACCTGGATACTTCAGCAAAATAAGTAGGGACACTTCCCTGAGAATTATTAGGACTTATCTTATATTAAATTGTGATAAGAGAATTCCTCACTTAAGCAATTGGTGAAACTGATTACATGACATTAAAATAGAAAAATCAGAAATTTGGCATGCCACTAGCCTGAGTGAGAGTTAGGGGGTTGAGTGTGTTATAGAGCGGTATCATATTAGATTTGAAACTCTAGGATTGAATGGGCCACCGAGGATTCTTAAAAATTGTTAAAAATATATTTTGTTTCCTAGAATGCATGTGTTAAATTTTTGATGTGATTTCTAATAAGGATTGTTATCTCAACATGTAGGACGTACTGAATAACAAAAGGTGAATTGTGCAGCACAACATGGAAGACACATCACATTTCATAGATGAGGAATCTGATGGTCAGAGGGATAGAGAAACCCCTCTAAATTTTATGGCATCTATTAGAATCCTGACAACAGATAATGAGAGGCTTATGAGAGCCCATGATGAATAGGCAGAGTTGAATGTAAAGCTTTTCTAAAATTTATAAGAATCTATAGAAAGGCCCTATTTGTTAGCACATATTCTTGTAGGGGAGTGTTTTCCCTTCAATTTCAGCCCTTGGATGACCAAGTGCAAATAAGGGGGGCTTAAAAAAACCCACAAATGTGTTTCAACCAAAGTCGGGGCATGTTCTGCTAAGGCGTGCATGTATCGGGACCAGGGAGAGTGCCACTTTGGGAATTTTGAATTTGAGAAAGGCACATAGAATATCTGGGCCATCCAACCAAGGGGACACATGGCACGCGATTGGAATTTTTTTATTTCGTGAGGTGGAGCGATTAAGGAATAGAGTTTTAAAACTCACGAAATGAGAAATCATGAAATGATCTGAGTTGTCCTTCTCAGCAGGACGCGTGGAACATGATTAAGCATTTCATGATTTCAAGGAATGGAGCAGTCAAGGGGCCAAGTCGGGAGGACTCATGAAGCGTGAAATCATGAAATGATCAAAGTCATTTGATCAAAGAGGGGCATGTGTCAGACAATCCAAGTGTTGCGATTTCGCAACTCGCAGTTTCGAGCATGGAGCACAGCGCAAAATCCCGACACGCAAAATCGCTAAGCTCTCAAAGTTTGGGCCCATGTTCATAGCCCATGGCCCTATGGTGTGTGGGTCCAAGAAGAATATTAGCACCTGTCATGTGGATATGGTGATGTGGGGTCTTCAGGGAAGCAATCTTGGCCATCGATTTCAGAGCATATTCGACCGTCGATCTGAATTTGAGTATTTTGCAATTTCGGGCATCGCAATGTTGTGAATCAAGGGGAGTGAGAACTCCCGATATGTGAAGTCCCTAAATTCCAATTCTTTAAGCATGAGGTCACGGTTTGTGGTCGCATGGGGTGATGGAAAGAAGTTGTGCAAAGGTAGCAACGCTCAAATTTATTGCATAGAAAGAACTGCGTGGCCTTGAGCCACCGGGATTCACTTAAAGAAGTTGTGTGCTCACTTGAACATTCATGGGTGTCAGGGATCCATCCCAATCTTGATGCAATTAGTTAATGGAAATGGGGGAGGTACTTGAAACCTCGTTTCATCCTGTAAATGAAAATCATGGAGGAGTCGACCATGGAAAATAGAGTTGTTTGCCCATGGTACCCCTGCGAGTGGTTTCTCTTGCAAGACCATATCGATCCGAGATAACGTCTGATAGAAGAATGAAAGTGTGGCCTTACAGAGAAATATGAATACACCAAGTCTTCGATACAGTGACCAGAGAACGCTTCTGTAGGGAGACATTTCCAAGTATATGTAGTCATTTTTTCCATTTTTGTAAGGGTCGATGGTAGAGAAAATCTCCTGAATTGAAAATTTTTAATGAATTCTCTAGTTATCTAGTTATGTATATGCATTTGAGACCTCTTGTTTAATAGTAGACAACTTCCTTACTACCTCTTGTTTTCCTCTGAGGCTGAAAGAGTTCATGATTGACTGATTCACTTGAATTATTGTGACTACATTATGATGAAAGTTTGATTATAGTGTTGGTATAGTTCCTTTCATTTTCTTTGAGATTTAAATTCAAGAAGTTCTTGTTTTTAATTTGTTCCTCCATGGGCGTCCGAAAGACTTGATTTTCTTGGCATACCTCTACATTTTCTCACCGAATTCTTCCTCCTACTCACCCTTACTACAACTTACTGTTTGAAGTTAAACCAAGACCTCACCTGCTCGTGCATATCATTCCATATTTCTAAGTTAAGATGATATTTTCTTGAGACCATGCCCATTTGACCCTTTTATAACCAATTTGTGACATAAACTCTTATGGGTATCAGGCGTACCTCAGTCGCAATCTAGGGGTGACTTCTAGTGATAACATTTATGGCGCCGTTGTTGGGGGAAGAATTGAAGATTTTCCCTGGGTAAAATGACAATGAACTTTTGAGTCTGAAGGTGCATCAAACATCAGAACCTTTGAAGATTGCAACTATGCACCTGGAGACTCCACTGAGACAACTCCGATGTCTTGGCTCTGTTGTTTTAGTGTGACTTCTTATGGATACACCTGGTAACACCCTAGGAGAATAGAACGATCAAAGATGATCTTTGATGGTGGACAAAGACCAGACACACTCATTCTGCATATCATCCACCTGGTGACTCCATGGTTGAAGGATCGATTGGTGACTCCACTATTTTGAAATGGAAAAAATCGTGGCTGAGAGGTTTTCTCCCTTTAATTTCTTCGATGTCCCTGGTTTTCCCAATGTTGTTCCTACTCCAAATGAATGGAATGATTATTTGCCTATATTTAGAGAGTGCAAGGACGACAACCCTGCTCAACATCTCCATGAGTTTCACGAACTCATGCACCAGTGGGAGATACATCATGAGGATCTATTGATGAAGATGTTCATGTTCTCGTTAGTAGGGGATGATCATGAGTGGTATCATTATTTACCCCTTGCTAGCATCTCCTCCCTAGGGAATTTTCATGCAACTTTTAACGCTCATTGTCAGAAGTTTTATCCCTCTGAGTTAATTTTTCATAGCTCCTGTGAGGGATACAATGACTGTTTTCAAGATATATTTTCTTCTTACAAAGGATGTAAGGGTGCGGACCATGAAGAATAAGATGATATGGGTGAAGTAATGGAGATCATTAAATCTCTCTCTTCCAAACTAGAAAGGTTGGAATCTGGAGAAAGCGCAGAGGATTTCCCATCTCTTAAGAGGATGTTCTTGACAACCCTATTGATGATGATAGTATTAAATATTTCATAGTTGTAGAGGCCCTGCCTTCTTCTCCTAAGATTCTTGATGTCCCTAGCTTCGATGATTATTCATATGAGGAGAAGAAGAGCCCCACATTACAGTTTGCTGACCAGAGGAGCACCCAACCTGTATATGATAGCTACAAGTCAGATTTTGAGCTGGACGTGCAGGATTTCCAAGAGCATGCAACCGAGCCTTGTCCTCTATCCATTAGAGAATATTTTCATGAGGAAATTATCCATCCTATGCAGCATGATGAAGATAATAGTTTCCCCTCGGGTCCTGTCTATGATGATTATGATTATGACCCTTGGGAGACCCAAGAAGAAGAACCAGAAGAGATAGAGGAGTAGCAGAAGGGGCATTTTTTCCCCTGTCCAGAGCCTGTAGGTGAGAAGCCTTCGCCTGAGATCAATCAACCTATATCGGTTTCTCATCCATCTCTGCCCTCCAATAATATTCAGCTCTGCATGAGCAGATATGGAGATGAGTAGGTTTTCTGCTACCCATTTTCCATCTTTTTCCACTTAGTCTATGAGCCTGTCAATGAGTATATAGAGTGGAATTTCCTTCATATCTTTTAGCCTCCCTATATCATCTCAACTTCATCCTTTGAAATGGAGATGGAAGGTGTAACCATTTTACTGTCACGGTTGCATCAGTTGCTAGTGATCACTGACAGAGTAAAGGAGTTTTCATTTAGGAAGTTACTTGATTGGCTATGGTGGAAATTTTCTTTCACCTAGCACCATGTATTAAAATCAATTAGTTTAGGACTGTACATAAATAAGATCCTTGGAGCATGTGTGTTTTTTTTTGTTTTACTTATTGACCGATATTTTTCAGCAGAATGCTTTGGCGCTTGACTCCATATCCAACAGAAGGAAACTGGAATTACAAAAGGATATCTTAGAGCCTCGCAGGGAGGATTCTATCTCCCATGGAGCCTAATTTTAGAACATATTCTTACAGGGGAGTGTTTTCCCTTCAGTTTCGGCCCTTGGATGACCAAGTGCGAAGAACGGGGGCTTAAAAAAACCCCCAAATGTGTTTCAACCAATGTCAAGGCTCGTTCTGCTAAGGCACACATGTATCAGGACCAGGAAGAGTGCAACTTTGGGGATTTTGAATTTGAGAAAGGCGCGTAGAATATCTAGGCCATCCAGTCAAGGCGAAACATGGTGTGTGATTGGCATTTCGTGATTTCGCGAGGTGGAGCGATCAAGGACAGAGTTTTAAAACTTGTGTAATGCAAAATCGTGAAATGATATGAGCCGTCCTTCTCAACAGGACGTGTGGCACACGATTACGAATTTCATGATTTCAAGGAATGGACTAGTCAAGGGGCCAAGTCACAAGGAATCACGAAGCACGAAATTGTGAAATGATCAAAGTCATCCGATCAAAGAGGGGTGCATGTCATCTGATCCAAGCGTCATGATTTTGTGACTCGAGGTTTTGAGCATGGAGCACAACGCAAACTCCCGACATGTGAAATCGCGAAGTGCTCAAAGTTTGGGCCCATGGTCATAGCCCATGGCCCTATGGTGTGCGGGTTGGGGAAGAATATTAGCACCTATTGTGTGGATTTGGTGACGTGGGGTATTCAGGGAAGAAATTTTGTTCATCAATTTCATAGCAGATCTGATTGTCAATCTAAATTTGAACATTTCATGATTTCGGGCATCGCGATGTTGTGAATCAAGTGGAGTGAGAACTACCATTATGATAAGTCCCGAAATTACAATTATTTAAGCCTGAGGTCACAGTCCACGGTCGCATGGGGCGATAGAAAGGAGCTGCTCAAAGGTTGGAGCGCCCGAATTTGTTGTAGAGAAAGAACTGGGTGGCCTCGAGCCACCAGGATTCACTCAAAGAAGTTGTGTGCTCGCCTTAACATTCATGGATGTCAGGGATCCATACCAATCTTGATGTAGTTATTTAATGGAAATGGGGGAGGTATTTGAAACCTCGTTAAATCTTGTAAATGAAAAGCATGGAGGAGTCGGCCATGGAAAATAGAGTTGTCAGCCCGTGGTACCCCTATGAGTGGTTTCTCTTGCAAGCCCATATCGATATGAGATCGTGTTTGACAGAAGAATGCAAGTGCGGCCTGAAAAAGGAAGATGCATATGCCAAGCCTTGGATACAGTGACTAGAGCATGCTTCTGTAGGGAGCTAGTTCCAAGTATATGTAGGCATTTTTACCATTTTTTGTAAGGATCGATGGTAGAGAAAAGCTCCTGAATTGAAATTTTTTAATCAACTCTCTGGTTATCTAGTTATGTATATGCATTTGATACCTCTTGTTTAATGAAAGTCAACTTCCTTACTACCTCTTGTTTTTCTATGAGGCTGAAAGAGTTCATGATTGACTAATTCACTTGAATTATTGTAACTGCATTATGATGAAAGTTTGATTATAGTGTTGTTATAGTTCCTTTCAGTTTCTTTGAGATTTAAATTCAAGAATTTACTGTGTTTAAGTTGTTCCTCCATGGGCTGTGGAAAGGGTTGATGTCCTTGGCATACCTCTACATTTTCTCACCAAAGTCTTCCTCCTACTCACCCTTCCTACAACTTACTGTCTGAAGTTAAATCAATACCTCACCTACTCGTGCATATCAGTCTAGATTTTTAAGTTAAGACGATATTTTCTTGAGAACCCACCCATTCGACCCTTTTATAACCAATTTGTGACATAAAATCTGATGGGTATCAGGCTTACCTCTACTGCAATCCAGGGGTGACTTCTGGTGCTAACATTTTTGGTGTCGCTATCGAGGACAAAATTGAAGATTTTCTCTATGTAGAACGAAAATGAACTTCTGAGTCTAAAGGTGCATCACACATCAGAACCTTTGAATATTTAGATTGTGCACCTGGAGACTCCACTAAGACGACTCCATTGCCTCGGCTCCACTGTTTTAGTGTGTCTTCTTCTGGCTACACCTGGTAGCCCCCTGGGAGAACACAACAATCAGAGTTGATCTTTAATGGTGGACAAAGACCAGACACACTCATTTTTCATATCATCCACTTGGCAACTCCATGGTTGAAAGAGATATTGGTGACTCCACTTGTTTGAAATGGAAAAAATCATGGCTCGAAGGTTTTATCTCATTAACTTATTTGTTGTCCCTAGTTTTCCCAATGTTGTTCCTACTCCAAATGAATGGAATGATTATTTACCTATAATTAGAGACCGCAAGGAGGACAACCCTGCTCAACATCTCCATGAGTTTCATGAACTCATGCACCAGTGGGAGATACATCATGAGTATGTATTGATGAATATGTTCTTGTTCTCATTAGCAGGGGATGATCGTGAGTGGTATCATTCTTTACCCCCTGCTAGCATCTCCTCCCTAGAGAAGTTTCATTCAACTTTCAATGCTCATTGTCAAAAGTTTTATCCCTTTGAGTTAATTTGTCATAGATGTTGTGAGGGATACAATGACTATTTTCACGATATAGATGCTTCTTACACAGGATGTAAGGGTGAGGACCATGAAGAAGAAGATTCTCTGGGCGAAGTAATGGAGTTGATTAAATCTCTCTCTTCCAAACTAGAAAGGTTGGAATCTGGAGAAAGCATAGAGGATTTTCGACCTCTTGAAAAGGATGTTCTTGACAACCCTACTGATGATGATAGTATTGAATATTTCATAGTTGTAGAGGCCCTCCCTTCTACTCCTAAGATGCATGTTGTCCCTAGCTTCGATGATTATTTAGATGAAGAGAAGCATAGCCCCACATTATAGTTTGCTGACCAAAGGAGCACCCATCCTGTATATGACAGCTATGAGTCAAATTCTGAGTTGGATGTGAAGGATTTCTAAGAACATGCAGTTGAGATCTGTCCTCTATCCATTAGAGATAATTTTCATGAGGAAATTATCCAGCCTAAGTAGCATGATGAAATGAAGAGTTTCCCCTCGGGTCCTGTCAATGATGATTATGATTATGACCCTTGGGAGAGCCAAGAAGAAGAACCAGAAGAGTTAGAGGAGCAGTAGAAGGGGAAGTTTTTCCCCTGTATAGAGCCTATAGGTGAGAAGCCTTCGCCTGATATTAGTCATCCTGTATCGGTTTCTCACCACCTCTGCCCTCTAATAATATTCAGCTATGCATCAACAACTGTGGAGATTAGTAGGTTTTCTGCTACCCATTTTCTATCTTTTTCCACTCAGTCTATGAGCCTGTCAATGAGTATATAGAGTGGCATTTCCTTCATATCTTGGAGCTTCCCTATTTCATATCGAATTCATCCTTTGAAAGGGAGCTGGAGAGTGTAACCATTCTGTTGTCATGGTTTCATCAGCTTCTAGTGATCACCAACAGAGTAAAGGAACTTCCTTTTAGGAAGTTACTTGATTGGCTATGGTGGAAATTTTCTTTCACCTAACACCATGTAGTAAAATCAATTAGTTTAGAATTATACATAAATAAGCTCCTTGGAGCATGTGTGTTTTGTTTTGTTTTACTTATCAGCCAATATTTTTCAAAAGGATGTTTTGGGGCTCGACTCCATAGCCCAACAGAAGGCAATTGGAATTGAAAAGGAGATCTTAGAGCCCCGCAGGGAGGAGTATATTCCCCATGGAGCCTAATGTTAGCACATATTCTTGCAGGGGAGTGTTTTCCCTTCAGTTTCAACCCTTGGATGACCAAGTGAGAAGAAGGGGGGATTAAAAAACCCCACAAATTTGTTTCAACCAAAGTTGAGGCACGTTCTACTAAGGCACGCATGTATCAGGACCAGGGAGAGTTCCACTTCAGGAATTTTGAATTTGAGAAAGGTGCGTAGAAGATATGGGTCATCCAACCAAGGAGACACGTGGCGCAAGATTGGAATTTTTTGATTTCACGAGGTGGAGTGATCAAGGAACAAAGTTTTAAAAATTACGAAATGTGAAATCATGAAATGATCTCAGTCGTCCTTCTTAGCAGGATGCATGGCACACGATTAAGCATTTCATGATTTCGGGGAATGGAGCAGTCAAGGGGTCGTGTCACGAGGACCCACGAAGCACGAAATCATGAAATGATTAGAGTCATCTGATCAAAGAGGGGTGCATGTCAACCAATCCCAGCATCTTGATTTCGAGACTCGGGGTTTCAAGCATGGAGCATAGCGCAAACTCCCGACACGCGAAATCGTGAAACGCTCAAAGTTTGGGCCCATGGTCATAGCCGGTGGCCCTATTGTGTGCAGGTCCAGGAAGAATATTATCATCTGTTACATTGGTGATGTGGGGTCTTCGGGGAAGCAATATTGGCCGTCAATTTTAGAGGAGATATGATCGTCTATCTGAATTTGACCATTTCGCGATTTCGGGCATCGCGATGTTGTGAATAAAGGGGAGTGAGAACTCTCAATATGCGAAGTCCTTAAATTACAATTCTTTAAGCCTGAGGTCATAGTCCATGGTCGCATGGGGCGATGGAAAGGAGTTGTGCAAATGTTGGAGCGCCCAATTTTATTGCAGAGAAAGAACTGCATGGCCTTGATCCACCAGGATTCACTCAAACAAGTTGCATGCTCATCTGAACATTCATGGGTGTTAGTGATCCATCTCGATATTGATGTAGTTAGTTAATGGAAATGGGGGAGGTAGTTGAAACCTCATTTCATCCTATAAATGAAAAGCATGGAGGAGCTAACCATGGAAAATAGATTTGTCAACCCGTGGTACCCCTGCGAGTGGTTTCTCTTGCAAGCCCATATCGATCCGAGATCGCTTCTAATAGAAGAATGCAAGTGCGGCTTGACAGAGGAAGATGCAGACTCCAAGCCTTGGATACAGTGACCAAAGTGTGCTTCTGTAGAGAGCTAGTTCCAAGTATATGTTTTTTTCCATTTTTGTAAGGATCGATGGTAGAGCAAAGCTCCTGAATTGAAAAGTTTTAATGAACTCTCTGGTTATCTGGTTATGTATATGCATTTGAGACCTCTTGTTTAATGATAGACAACTTCCTTACTCCCTCCTGTTTTCCTCTGAGGATGAAAGAGTTCATGATTGACTGATTCACTTGAATTATTGTGACTGCATTATGATGAAATTTTTATTATAGTGTTTTTATAGTTCCTTTTAGTTTCTTTGATATTTAAATTTGAGAATTTCTTGTGTTTAATTTTTTCCTCCATGGGCTTCCAAAAGACTTGATGTCCTTGGAAGACCTCTACATTTTCTCACCGAATTATTCCTCTTACTCACCCTTACTACAACTTATTGTCTGAAGTTAAACCAAGACCTCACCTGCTCATGCATATTAGTCCAGATTTCTGAGTTAAGACAATATTTTCTTGAGACCATGCCCATTTGACCCTTTTATAACCAATTTATGACATACACTCTGATGGGTATCAGGCTTACCTTTGCTGCAATCTAGGGGTGACTTCTGGTGCTAACACTAGTAATGCAAAGTTACAGTAATCAGAGAGGTTGAAAACCCCTTCAGATTCCCATAAGCATGGATTGGCTCATAGTGATGTGGAAAAGAGTTCTTCCAATAAGAGGCATCAGGATTCCATGAAGATAAAATATGGTAGAAGTGTTTCCACGAAGTCATCTAGTGGGAATATTTCTTATGAATATCTATCCAACAATGACACTAGAATGAGTGTTCCAAAGAGAAATAAGAGGCGTTCGCAAAATTCTCTAACTAAAGAATTCAATAAGGCTAAGTTGCCTACCTTTGATGGAGAAATTAATAAAGGATAAGAATCCAAGGCATGGTTGTATGATCTAAATAAGTACTTCTAGGTACACAATTACTCCAAAAATACCAAGGCAAGAATTTCCATTTTTAATATGAATGGAGGAGCCTCCATTTGGTATGATTACCTCAAGGAAATCAAAGGAATGACATAAAGCATACTAAATTGGAAGTAGTTTGAGAGGTACTTCAAAAAGGCATACTTATCGGAGAAGTATTTCTATGACAAAATCAAGGAATTCATTTAGTATTTCTATGCTAAAATATTCATCGAGCTACTAAGGTATGTTCCATACCTCAAGGATGAGAAATCAAGAGTCAAGTGTTTTCGCAATGGATTGCCACAATCATACCATGATAGAATTGAACTTGACAAGCCAAATACATTGGAAGACACTATAAGGAAGGCATAGTGTTTTTATGGTCATTCTAAGCACAAGAAAGAGCCTTATAAAGAGTGGGAAAGGAAGGATAAGAGTGAATTCCAAAAAAAGGGATTCATATCACTTCCATACAAGAATCAAAATAAGGATGCATGGTTTTTTCAACCAAGCAAAAGTGTGCATCAACATAATTTTCCATCTCAAAGTGGAAATAGGCCAGCAGAGAAGGCAAGAGAAAGATCAAAGGAGTCTATGAAAGGACCTTTGTAGTGTTGGGGATGTGGATAACCACACATGTTGAGGGATTGTCCCCACATACAACATGATATAAAAAAAAATTATCATGTGCAAGAAGCATCTACAATCAATGATGTGGCCAGAAGTATGCCAAGGATATATACAGTTGTGGAGAATCAGCAAGCATACCACCAAGATTTTGTAGTGGATATGGAAGGTATAGTTTCCAAGCAACCTAATTCTATTTTAATTAACCCTGGATCTAACCTTAGTTATATATCACCACAATTTGTTGAAGCATGTTCTTTACAAAGGAAGAAACATGCAAAAGTGTGGTTAGTTCAACTAGCCATGGGAACTAAGAGAAAAGTGATTGAGGTCATAGAAGCTTGTCCAACTTACTAAACTTATCTTATCCTTAATACCTATCTATATTAAATCCAACTAAAGAATAAATATGTTATCACATAAAGTTACCCAGGGCCACATTTGACAGCCATAGGTGTAGGAAAGTAGGCGAGTGCAGTTTGCAGTAATGAAAATCCACTGTTCATTTCAATTTGGTATCATCTATAGACACAGTTGGAAGGTTTCCACAGTTGGCAGGTGGATAAAAATTTGGCGGTGGTGATAAAATAGCCAACGTGCCCATATCTTAGACCCCGTTCAGATAAATGGTCACCAGTCATTTCGGCGCCACAAACTATACGAGCGTTAAAATATGAAGGGTGGGCCAAAATCCAAACCGCGGTATTGCAGGGAGGCTATGTGGCGGAAGATGTTGCATTTTAGGACCGAAAGCAGTGTGGGTCCAAACCACTTTTGACGGCCCCAAAATCATGTCCTCTTACAATTCCATATCTAGCAGTAGCATGTGGTTTCCCCTAATAGCCAAGTCGCATCTAGAAGTCCTAAAGTAAATCTGATCCATTGAAGGTAGAGGACATGCGTCACAAGATCTCTCACTTCGGGAATTTATCACTTCGGAGAATTGTGAGAACAAGAAGAAGACAAAGTCTTGAAGCCTGAACTCTCGAAGTGAATCCAAGTCATCCAAATCAAGAGGCCATGCGTCACCATATCTCTCACTTCGGTAATTTGACACTTTGGAGGATTGCGTGAGCAAGAAGGAAACAACTCTCAAAGCCCCAACTCTTGAAGTAAATCTCAGTCGTCTAAAACAAGAGAACACGTGGAGGAAGATATCACACTTTGGAGGATTGCACGAACAAGAATAAGAAAAATCCACGAAGCCCAAACTCCCGAAGTGAATCTCAGTCATCCAAATTAAGGGGCCATTTGGTGCCAGATCTCACACTTCATAAATTTGGCACTTTAGAGGATTGTGCGAGCAAGAAAAAGAAAAACTCCTGAAATAATGGAGAGTCATTGATCTTTGCAGCAGGAAGTAGGGTCCATCTAATACGGTGGGTGGTAGCAAAAGTAGGGCTTTCCGGATCGCAAATTGTGACCATATCAACAACCATGTTTCATTGTGGGGATGCAACATGCTCAAATGATAAAATTATTGAGCAGTCCCACAATTGAAACCATGGTATAGCGAAAGATCAATGTGGAAGAAGGTGGTGAGTTGTGGGCTCAAAAGCGGTGTGGATAAAAATCTCCCTTGATGGCCCCACACTCATGTGCTTATATAACGTCAAATCCGACAGTGGCATGTGGTCGCACCCTAATCGGCCAGTCACGCTCTGATCTCGAGGAGGATTCAGTTAATGAAAAAGGACTAGTAGTTGAAACCTCATCTCAGTCCATAAATAGAAGGCATGGAATATATGGCCGAGGAGACAAAGTTGTCAGCCCAAGGTACCATGATGGACAGTTTCTTCTTGCAGACCCATACTGATATGAGCTTGCATCTGACAGGAGGAAACACACACAGTCTGACAAAAGGATGCGTAGACAAAAGATTTGAATGGTATGGATGGATCACACTCCTAGAAGTTGTGGACTGATCTGATTATAAATAGATCAGTTAAGGTTTTGTAAAGGGGGTTTCATAAGTTGGAGAGTCGAGAGAGTTTTAGGAGCATGGATCTGTATTTTTCAGTTTGTAAGCCTGAGGGCTTGGATTGTAAATATTATGTTATTGAAGATTCCTTTGAGTTGTTTTTATCAGACTGTTTTCTTAGTTTACATGTTGTTATGTTTTTCTTTTCTGGATGTAATCTCTCTGATCTATGAATTCCTGAGGTGGTAGAGGATCTTTTGTCATCATGCCCATCTTTCATGGTTCATCACTCATACATTTTCTATTGTTTTCTTCTTGTCTAGATGTAATCTCTTTGATCTATGGATTCCTGAGGTGGTAGAGGATCTATTGTCATCATGCCCATATTTCATGGTTCATCACTCATAAATTTGATGTTTTTCTTCTTGTCTAGATGTAGCATCTCTTTGATCCATGGATTCCTAAGGTGGTAGAGGATCTGTTGTCATCTTTCCCATCTTTCATGGTTCATAATTCAGACATTTTTTGTTTTTCTTCTCGTCTGGAGGTAACATCTTTGATTTATGGATTCCTGAGGCGGTGGAGGATTTGTTGTCATCTTGCCCATGTTTCATCATTTATCACTCAGACACATTCTTCCTTCCTTATCCTCATCACCACATAAATCCTTTGTCTGATAGGCATTTTAAATGCCTTCATTAATCACGATACTTATGACTCCATAGCCCAACGGTCGAGGACTAGTCTGCAACGACCTTCGTTATCTTTTCCTGTCTTCACGATCTTTCCTTGATCCACCTACTCAAACCATTTTAATCCATTTAATTTTTTTATGGGTATTGGGCTTATCCTCTTGTAGTCGGAGGCTGACTCTCAGTGCTAACAAAATTCTATCTCTCTTTTATTTCAAGAAAGTCTTATCGTTTCAATACCTTTTTAAGTGGTTTTATATATTTTTTCTTCTCTTTTTATCTGGATCCTATTTCTTTATTTTATAAGTAACTTTTTTCAAAGATAAGACTTTTTTCATCTCATAAACTACCTTTTAGGCCATACACATACTTGGAATTTGGGAGATGTTGAAATAACTACTAGGATATATAGTATCTTAGGAAATTTTATAGAATTGAGTGGACTATAGACTGAGGAAGTATTGAATATCCTACCCCTAGGCTCACATGATGTGTTGTTGGGTATAAATTGGTTAGCTTCCCACAAGGAAAAGTTGAATTATCATGAGAAAACTCTAGAATGTGAAGGTGAAGAAGGAAATGAAAGAATTTTGCAAGGCATTCGATGACCAATTTCAGTAAGGAAAATATTAGCATTGTAGCTTAATAAGTTTAGTAAAAAAGGGTGCCCTGTGTATGCTATACAAGTGATAAAATCAGTAGAAGGAAAGGAGATGAAGGCTAAATATCACCATGTGTTGTGGGAATTTAAGGATGTGTTCCCAAAAGAGGTACCTAAACTTCGATAGATCTCATACCTGGAGCAGTACCATCATCAAAGGTACCTTATAGAATTAATACACTTGTGCTCATGGAGTTGGAGGTAAAACTAAAGGAAATGTTGGATAAAGCTTATATCAAACCAAGTGTATCCTTGTGGGGAGCACCAACCCTGTTTGTGAAGAATAAGGATGTTACATTGTGTCTGCATATAAACTATAGGCAGTTGAATAAGATGACCATCAAGAACAAGTATCTTTTGTCTGGGATTGATGATCTCTTTGATCAACTTAGAGGAGCTGCAATTTTCTCAAAGATTGACTTAAGGTCATGATACCACCAAGTCAGGATCAAGGATGAGGACATCCACAAGACATCCTTTAGAATGAGGTATGGGAACTATGAGTTCATTTTTGTTCCATTTGGAGTTACAAATTCACCAGCCACGTTCATGTGCTTAATGACTAGCATGCTCAACAAGTACCTGGACATATTTGTCTTGGTTTTTGTGGAAAACATTTTGATTTATTCCAAGACTAAATAAGAGCATGCAGAACATCTTAAGATGGTATTACAGGTGTTGAGAGAACACCAACTCTATGCTAAGTTTAGAAAATGTGATTTCTTTCAAAAGTAAATCCAATACTTAGGCCACATAATCTTAGTAGAAGCAATGGTAGTAGATCCCAAAAATATCAAGGAAATCATGGATTGGCCTACCCCCATGAATGTAATGGAGGTAAGGTATTTCATGGGATTGGTTTGGTGTTATAGGAGGTTTCTGTTACACATTATTTCTGTCACCCCTATGCCCGTTAATGATGTAGACCTATCCTTTGTCGTTAGAAGGATCAATGGCCTTAATCCTTGAAGAAGAATGAAGATACTTTTTTCAGAGAGATGAAATTATACTTTTCCTTTGTCAAAAACCTTATAAAAATGGATTTTCACACCTTGCTCAGTGTTAAGGGTGCGACGATTTTCGTATGAAGGAAAAAGAAGAATTTCTTGAAAGTTCTAGAATAGAATCTTCGAAGGTGAGGTGGCCTCCGATCGGTTTGGATCTGAGTTGTGTCCCTGATCTCATGGGATCATCCTAACCTCCTCACCCTATCCTTTTCAACTTATAAAAGGAGAATACTTATCATGGGAAAAGTAGGTTGGCTAGTGCTTAGTTGGAAATTTCTTGAGTTTTGTAGCTTCGATTTTTTGGAGCTTGTATGTTGGCTTTGAGATTTTCTTTGTCAAGATTGATTGTTAATCTCAGAATCTATGGATTAGAAGTGTGTGGGAAGAAAGGAAATATTGGATGGGATATTACAACATCAAGGAATTGGTTGTATTCTCCTTTTCATATCTTTAATACAGTGATATATTTCTTTCCCATAAAATTGTCCTTATTTTATTTATGACTCCTTGATCACATACATAGGTTTTGTTGAGTATACATTGTTGCTTTCACTTCATTGGCTTGTGTCCTTTTTAAGGTTCAACATCTCATAAGCCTTGAAATGGAGTGAGGATGACACTAGCAAGGGAAAAGGACATTTAAAAGGTATGTAATCTATCTATTGTTAATTAGCATGCTTGATAATTAAAAATTAGGGAAAGTTTTGTATTATGTCTTGTTTTGCTCTAGTTTCAGGGTGAAACTAGGGAGATATGTTTGTGTCCGCACTTACCGATCTGTACCATAAAAAAAATTGGCGACCATACTGGGGAACAGATTGATTTCCTAGTTTTTATTTCTTTCTTTCTTTGATTTCCTGGGTTCTGTTTTTTGAGTCACTGGGAGATCCAGGTGAACTCTTTGACTTTTTAAATTCACTGGAAAACCTTCTTTCATTTTATTTTTTCCATTTTTCCTTTGATCATCACACCCTTCTTTGAGGGACAGTGCGATGATATAGGATCGATGCACCCTGCCTTTAGACACAATGTGACTTCATTGCAATGTACTTCTCTCTGGCCCACGACGATCTAAGATCGTCGCACTGTGATGGATGGTAGCCCGCAACGATTTTGTAGAATTTTTTAGTTTTTGATGGTTTTCCCTTCCCAGATGTGTGATAAGTGTTTGGGGTGATTTGTTAGGTCTGATTACAGTATTCTTGACAATATTTGAATCTTCTTTTATCCTTCTTTTCTTTGTTTTAGCTTGTGTGATTTTGAAATATTTGATCTCTTTTCATTGAGTGTATTTCAATTACCAAGCATTGTTTTTCCTTTAGAATTGTTTGGTGAAAGAACTTATTTTTCTTTTATTGAATAGTTCGTGTTAAAAGAGAAAATTTGTTTGGGTTGCTTTGTTTTATAGAGATTTTCTATTTCTTTTATCTATTTTTGAAACAAAAATTTTGATTTCTTGCTTTGCATTAGATTGGGGGCATATTTGTATTTGAAGTAGCAAAAATGCATGGTTTTGGGCATTTTTTGGTCTTGAATTCTGAAAAATTCCCCCCCTCATGGCCGAGGGGGGGAAAGAATCGTGTATTGGTGGTGTATAGTCTCTTTGGTTCATTTCTTGAAGCTATTAATATTGATGAGTTTAATAACATTTTTGGGACATTGTGCATTTGGGAATGATAAGCATTTTCTCCTTCTCGTAATATAGCTTTCATCGAAGTGAAATATTTGCATTCTCATTTATTTGCATTGTTTAGAGTCGGTAAAAACATCATTTAGTCCATGCCATTTTCCTCTTAAGTAAACAATAGCCTTAAAATAAAGCGCTTATAAAAATTGAATAGACATTTTTATATTTTTTGGTATCAAACCTACATTAGCATAGATTGTAGGGCTTTGTAATAGGTGTGAAAGATGACTTTCCAAAGTTGCAAATAAACATAGTATATTGTGATAGGGAGAGTTAAATTCACTTGCTACATTTTGTCCTGGGAAGCCCTTCTAACACAAGGGTCAATCATGAGGTCGCATTAGGGTTGACAGAGTTACTCACCTTGCTTTGTTGGTCTTAGTGTAGAGATTGGGCGTATTATTAGGGGTCACTTGAGAAGAAAATCTTGTGCGGACCTTCTCGAGGAGATTTTAGGCTTAGATACCCTGCCCTTGCACTTGGATCAAACTATTGACTGATTCCCTAGGAATCATTGTCGTAATTTGTAACCTTAGTAGCCTATATTTCTAGAGTCTTTACATAAGGTGACTGTGGAGGGGCAAGTGTTCATGGTACCTAGAATCGGTGTTGGCCAAACTCACTTGGGATCCTTGGAGGGTATACCCATGTTTATGTGTGGGAGCGTGAACCATGGTGTAAGTCCATTAATCAGGTCATCAACGTAACTTTTCCAACTTCTCTATCTCATCCCCTTCTTACATTGTTCCCGCGACATTGGATTTCATCACCAACTAGTGCGTTCATTGTGAGAAGGTTTTGTTTTCTTTCTTTCTTACTAGATTTTTAGAGTGTGTTGTTTGTTTTCCCTTATAGGACTTAAGTTGGATCTATTTTTAATGGTGTCAGCTCTCAGAACAACCAATGATGCAACCCCTGCTCCGAGTGAGCCTTTTGTTTTTCCTTCTTATGGAAATATTGGTCCTCCTTACATCGCTACTTTGAGCCTTCTAGGTTTCACAATTGGATTATCGATATGGTTGTTTTCCACTCAGGTAATCCTGAATGCAGTAAGTGCTTTAGCTGTAAAACACTTCCCCCCAAGAACATCAAACTCATGTTGATCCTTCGACTTCTTCACCAGTAATATTTTCTTCACCTTCTTCACTTGCAAGGTCTTATTTCATTTCATATTCTTTGTTGAGTGAAAGATCTGAATCTAGTAACCCGTTGGATAATAAGAAGATGAAAATGAATATTAAGAAGAAGAAAAATAAGAAAGGGTCCAAACTTCCAACAACTTCCAAACATGTTGGAAAGAAACCGGTTACTGTGAATCGTTTTGGGAGTGTTGATGATATCAAGATCACCCAAACAACCTATAAGCCCAAGTACCCTTGCAGGATTTGTAAGGGTATCCATCTTCTTAAGGATTTCCATGGTCTATCCAAGGTTATAGAAGCATGGTCCACACGTCGTCACCAGCCCATGTCATCAACCTTTGAACAACATGTTGATGACCTCCCGTCAACTAGTCAAGATACCGTTGGGAAGAAAAAAAGTAGAGTCAAGTTCCCGTGTATGTTATGTGGAGGGATTCATCAAACTCACCTTTTCCCTCGTATGGATGAAGCCTCGAAATTACTGGAAGACATGATTGTTTCCCAACCTCAACTTCCAGTTTCTTATTGTAATCTTACTATCGAGCCACCTGTAGTTAATGGAATGATCAATCTGGTCCCTTCGTCGGTCAGTCTGGTCGATCATGTGGTCAATATGGTCACGTCCTTAGTTTAACTAGTTAACAAAGTGGTTGATCCAATCCCATCCTAGGTCGATCCCACTCTCCCGTTAGAGAGTGAAACCCAAGCAGTCAATTTGTTTCCTTCTGTCGGCCCCATTCTCCCCTTGGAGAATGCAACTCAAGTGGTTGATTTGATCTCGTCATCGGTCAATCCTACTCCCTCGCTAGAGACTAAACCTGATACTTCCCATGTTTTTCTCGTTGATACAAACTATACTGTGCTAGGGGGCATTCCTCCTTCTCCCATGGAACCCCCTCCAAGTGATGATTTCATCCTTTTTTATTGGGGTGCGCTAACTAGACCTCGTCTTCCCTCACACGTTCCTTTCAATATTATAGTATAGGTTTGTGGTCAGGACATTCCTCAGACATTGATAGATGAAGAAGCGTCTATTAGTATTTTTTCCTCTATTGCTTGGCAAGATTTGGGTTATCCTTAGCTTGTGTCGGTTACGTAGAATCTGTTATCTTTTAACAGAAGAACCAGTCAACCTTTAGGAACCCTTCCTCAGTTTCCCATAACTTTGGGAGGGAAAATTTTCTTTATTGGCATCATGGTAGTCCTAGACCCCTTGGATTTGGATTTACTCCTTGGGCGAGATTGTGTCTATGCCATGAAAGCTATCATGTCCACTCTTTTTCATGTGATAGATTTCCCTCACGATGGAAGAATTGTGACTATTGATCAACTTTCATTTGTTTGTCCTGAATTGATGAAATCCCTAAATGGTTCTTATATGCAGATGGTATCACCCCCGCCATAGGTAAATTATGTGGCGTTGTCTCCCATGCCTTCAGATTTTGATGGGGATGATCCTCTCACTATAAGATCAATCTCTTATGACTTAGATCCAGTAGTTTACATGGTGATATATTCGATAGGGCTATTCAAGCCTAACTTCCTTACCCCTGTCGTGGCCCTCGATATGTGTTCCTTCCAGAGTGTGTTTCTTTCGTCCAATAAAGATATATTGGAAGCCATGACTGAATTTTATCCCTTGACATGGTGTCATTCTAGAGAATTGTCCTCTTGGAAGCCATGATCAAGAAGAGAGCCTTGAGCATGGTTTTATGATTTCAAACTCATTAAAAAATGAAACCATCTTTGAGCATGGTCTTCTGATTTCAATCTCATTAAAAAATGAAACCATATTTGAGCATGGTTTTCTAATTTCAAGCTTGTTAAAAAATGAAACCAGCTATGAGCATAGTTCTTGTTTCTATGTCAAGACCGTTAAAAAATGAAACAGAGGTCTGGGGATTGAACCTGGATTCTTGAGCATGGTTTTCTGATTTCAAGCTCATTAAAAAATGAAACCATATTTGAGCATGATTTTCTGATTTCAAGCTCGTTAAAAAATGAAACCAGCTATGAGCATAGTTCATGTTTCTGTGTCAAGCTCGTTAAAAAATGAAATAGAGGTTTGGGGATTGAACCTGGATTCTCGAGCATAGTTCTTATTCCTGTGTCAAGATCGTTAAAAAATGAAACATATTTTTCCCCCTCTTTATTTGAGTCAAGTCCTTCGTCTAGTATTTGAAGCTTCATTTCATTCTCCTTTGCAGTTGGATGAACCGAATCTTGGGGGGAATTTGCTTCCACCCTCTGGACTTCATGCTGAAGTTAATCCACTAGCTTCCTAACCTGGGGGATAAGTACCAACCATCCCTGGATAATGTGTTGGGAGGTCTCAAGCATAGTTTCCTCTAGTTCAAGCTTGTGTAAAAATGAAACCAGGTCCAAGTATAGTTTTGTTTAGTTTTAAAACTTGTGTAAAAATAAAATCTATCCCAAGCATAGTTTTGTTTTGTTTTAATTTTGCGTAGAAATAAAAACAATCCCGAGATTAGTCTTTGTTCTTTCTCATGCTCGTAAATCAATGAGAATGTAACCGAGTATACTTTTATCAGTTTTTCGAACTTGTAAAGGTTATACGAAAAAAAAACCTTTGGAATCCTCTTTAAGCTCTTTTCAGACTCTCTAAACATGAAAAGATTTATGAGTGATCTTGTTCTTTTCATGCTTGTTAAAGTTTTTGAAGAAAACGTTTGTTGAGAAGTTGATTATCTCTTTTTCGATCTCGTCAGACTACTTTACAAAAAAATGACATTTTGGAGTTTTCTTTAAGTGTTTTTCAAACTCTCTACATATGAAAAACCATTGAGTTAACTTTCTTTGGACTCGTAAAAAAAACATCAAAAGGTCCATATGGGACCAAACCACTCCCTCCTAGAATTCGTTAAACATACTTCGAAGGACTCATCCGAAGGATGAAATTATAGTTCAAGCATATGTTATCCTCCTCAAGCTTGTGTAAAAATAAAGAGGTACTCGCCATAAATGGTTTGGGGAAATTGGGAAAGAAATGTATCTAATCCTGTATTCTATGGAAGAATTTATTTTGAACATGACACCCTTTCACTCGCTTTGTGTCTAGGTTGGAAAATATGTTTGTCACCTGATCATACTCCTTTATAAGATTACAAATTGGTTGGTGATCCCTGTTGTTGAGTTAGTATTTCCAAGACAGTTGTTGTGTCATCAATATGTTCAAAGAGAAGTTCAACCCAGAAAGCCTTCTATTGTGTCGGCCATTTCCATAGTCCTTAAGCCTTCTATTTCATCATCCATCCTTAAGTCAGTCCTAAATCACATGTTACTCTGATCTACCTCAAATATTTTTACCCATTTTGTGTCATTGATGGGGGACACATTAAGGCCCTTTTGTGATGAGTCTTTTCCTATCAACTTCAACTCATTATCCAAGAATTAGACTTAGAAACTAATTGTTACCTTGGAACTTGCATGCCTCAATGGCATGTTTCCTTGCTTTCTACAGTGGGTTTTCATTATTGACCCCTGATCGGGAGATTTCGCTGAGTGTTCGACTTCAACTCATTAATTCACATTCGTTAGATTGTACAAGAGTACCTTGGGAGTCATTGAAATTAATGGTTATTTCCATCACACTTGTTAACAATATACACTAATGACCGGTAATCAAGTGGTTTCTACCATGTTCAACTTCAGCACATGTATTCACATGGTTAGATTTGTACTATAGAGTGGTGGAGATGAAGACCCTGGATATTTTTTGACAGATTCAGGTTATGTTGGAGTATATTCAAATTGTACTGTTGCATAGATCCACAGTGTATGTCTCATGGCTATGTTTAAATTTGAGTCTTTAATTCATAGATTCACAGTGTAGTTTTGGTGGATATGTTCATATTTGAGTCATAATGGCATGGATCCACAGTGTATGTTTGGTGGACATGGCGTGTCTTACTTGACATGGATCTTTGCATGTCTACATTTATTCTTTGAGTCATTTTTATTCTGAGTATGGGAATTCCTACCTCAGTGATGATATATTATTGTATTGTATTTCCTTGTTTGTTGGCAGGTTTTCGACCAACGTGTTCCTTGTCCCCTCAACACACTCAACAAAGTATTTCAGCTATCACTTTGTTCTAACTTCATACTTTGGGGACCTTACTGTTACACATTATTTTTGTCACCTCTATGAATTTTGATGATGTAAACCTATCCTTTGTCATTAGAAGGATCAATGACCTTAACCATTGAAGAAGAATGAAGATACTTTTTCCAGAGAGATGAAATTATACTTTTCCTTTATCAAAAACCTTAGAAAAAGGGATCATCGCACCTTGATTAGTGTTAAGGGTGTGACAATATAGGATCTTTGCGGGTTTCACCATAGTGGCCTATGACGTTGTCGCATTTTTCTCAGCGTTATGGCTGTGACGATTTTCGTATGAAGGAAAAAGACGAATTTCTCGAAATTTCTAGAATAGAAGCTTCGAGGGTGAGGTGGCCTCCGATCGGTTTGGATCTAAGTCACGTCCCTGATATCATGATATGATCCTAACCTCCTCATCCTATCCTTCTCAAATTATAAAAGGAGAAGAGTTATCATAAGAAAAGTGGTTTGGCTAGTGCTTAGTTGGAAAGTTCTTGATTTTTGTAGCTTGGAGTTTTTGGAGCTTGTATGTTGGTTTTGAGATTTTCTTTGTCAAGATAGATTGTTGATCTCAGAATATGTGGAGAATAAGTTTGTGGGAATCAAGGAACTATTGGAAGGGACCTTACAACATCAAGGCATTGGTTGTATTCTCTTTTTCATATCTTTAATACAGTGATATATTTCTTTCCCATAAAATTGTCCTTATTTTATTGTATGACTCCTTGATCACATACATAGGTTTTGTTGAGTATACGTTGTTTATTTCACTTCATTAGCTTGTGTTATTTTACAGTTTCAACATCCCATAAGCCTTGAAATGGAGTTACGATGACACTAGCGAGGACAAATTACATTTAAAAGGTATGTCATCTATCTCTTGTTAGTTAGTATTCTTTATAATTAAAACTGAGGGAAAGTTTTATACGATGTCTTGTTTTGTTCTAGTTTCGGGGTGAAACTACGGAGATTTGTTTGTGTCTGCACTTACCGATTTGTTTGATAATAGTTTATAAAGGGATTTTCCAATATAGATAATCTAATTAAGTCATTACAATGAAAGGGGAAGAAATTTGTATGGTCACCAGAATGTGAAGCTAATTTCCAGTAGTTCAAATGTATTTTGACTAATTCCCTTGTTCTGAAGATTGTAGAACCTGAAAAGGATTTCTTAGTTTGCACTGATTCTTGCAAAGAAGGACTCAATGGATTTATTATGTAATAAGGGAAAGTGATTTGCTATGAATCATAGAAGCTAAATGAGCATGAGAAGAAGTATGTCACCCACAATTTGGAGCTTATAGCAATTGTGTGTGCATTGAATATGTGGAGACTTTGTTTGTTTGGAAGGAGGTTTTTTTTATGACAAAACACTATAATCTAAATTATTTGTTCAACCAACCAAGGTTGAATGTTATACAAACCAGGTGGATGGCGATGATTAGAAAGTTTGATTTTGAAATAAAACATATCAAAGGAAAATAGAATAAAGTGGTATATTTACTCAACTGGAGTGTACAAACTATACACTTAGTAGCATCAAGTGTAGGAGAATATGACATCAAGCAGAGGATTAAAAGCCTATTGCAAAAATATGAGTTCCTTACCTAGGTAAAACAAGGGTTACAATAAGAACCTAGAGAGAAGAAATATGAGGGATGTAATATTTCAGTCGATGATTTGTTAATGTATAACAACAAGTTGTATGTGCCAAATAAATATATTTGAGTCATTTGATTATGGATGAGTTCCATAGGATACCTTACGTAGGTCACCATGGTTATCAAAATATAGTAACAATAGTAAGGCAGTTGTATTATTGTCCTGGAATGAAGCAGGACATTTCCAAATACATCAATAGGTGTTTAGAGTGCCAACAGCTGAAGGTTGAGCACATACATCCAACAAATCTATTGCAGCCCTTGCAAATCCCATAGTGGAAATGGGAGATAATTTCCATGGATTTTATTACCGATTTTCCAAGTACAATCAAGCAACATTATGTAATAATGGTTGTAGTATATAAGTTGAGCAAGGAAACCCATTTTATTCCTATTAATTCTACCTTTAAGGCCATAGATGTTGTTAATGATTTTATAAAATAAATTTTCAGATTACATGGTATTCCCAAGACCATGATCTCAAACAAAGATGCTAAGTTCACCTCACATTTTTGGAAAAAAAAAATTGCAGGCTTGGGAACACAATTGGAATTTAGCATGGCCTACCATCCTCAAACAGATGGTCATACCAAAAGAGTGAACTGGGTGTTAGAGGACATGTTAAGGATGCATTTTATGCATCATCCCAAGCAATGGGAAGAGTATCTACCTCTGGTAGTGTTTTCCTATAACAATGGTTATCATGAATCATTGAAAATGAGTCTGTTTGATGTTCTATATGGTAGGAAGTGTAGATTTCCAATTAGATGGGACAGTCCAGTAGAAGAATCACACGTGGGACAGAGTTTCTGAGGGAAATGAAATAGGAACTAATCAAGATAAGGTAGAATCTAAAGATAGACCAGGACAGAAAAAAGAGCTATGCATAAAAAAAAAGAACTCATAAATAGTTCCAAGTGGGAGATCATGTGTATCTCTGGATAAAGCCCAAGAGAAGTTCCTTAAGAATGGGAACATGTGCTAAATTGGCACCTTATTATTGTGTACCTTTCAAAGTCTTGGAGAGAGTGGGGCTTGTATCATACAGACTTGCACTACCACATATTGTTGAAGATCATAATGTGTTCAATGCATCTTTATTAAATAAATATGTTCATGACCCTAATCATGTTATTTATTGAACTATGATACAAGTGAAACCAGAGGGAGAATTCCATCCTGAACCATAATGCATCCTGGACAAGAGAGAAACAATGCTCTGGAATCAAGACATCGCGTAGGTCAAGGTGAAATGGAATTTGTAACACACCCACTATGGAATTTAAAAATTTTCATCCTTTTCTTCTTTTCTCCGAGGAATAGAATTTCTCCGAGTCCCTATGGGACCCGATACAGATCCTGTCATCCCTTATCCACACTCATTTGATCGTCGGTTATGGCCACAGGCCTTATCGGAGGGTACTCATCGACTTTCACGATACGGTAAATCACGATACAGGTATTCCCTTATTCATTTCGGGGTTCATCCATCGGAATTTCGTGGCTAGAGAATTACGAGGAAAACTAACCTTTGAGAGTCCCAGGCACCGGAAAGACAAAAGACCAAAACCATGTCTGCGAATACATTTCAGGACTTCGCCTATTGGGATTTCGCAAGTCGGGAGTTCGTGGGATGCGATGATAGAAGGTCTCACATCGGGGTCTTCCGGGAGCCGAACTCCGAATTACTAACTCTAAACATACTTCCTTGTTTTGGGAATTTGGGATATGCGATGAAAGGAGGTCTCGCACTTAAGTTTCCTAGGAGCCAAAGATCTGAAACCTTAACATATGTATAGTTGTATATATGTGTCACTCAGTCCATTCTGGGAATTCACAAACAGGGTTTTTAGGACTGGTGAACATAAGCAAACTTACCGTTAGGTATCCCGGGTGTTGAAACACCGACACACTAAATATTGTTCGTGTTAAGCCATTTCGGGACTTCACAAGTCGGGAGTTCGGGAGATGCGAGTACAAGGGAATATGCCCTTGAGAATTCCGATTTCCGAAGTGTCGAAGTCTCGTAACCTATCCGTGTATTGTTCTTTTGGGACTTCACCCGTCAGGATTTTGGGACTGACGTGTACAAGAAGAATGACCCTTGGGTTTCCCGGTTGCCAAAACACCGAAACACCAAGGCTTACCCACACTAGACCTTTTTCAGATCTCATACTTCCGGATTTCGCAATGGGTAATGACAAGAAGTCTCACTCCTAGGTTTTCCTGGAGGTCGGAACATCGAAAACTAATAGCTACTCCGTCCTATTATCATTTCGGGATTTCGCGAATCAGAGTTTCACGATGTGCATAGATAGGAGATCTCGTTCCTAGACCTTTCAGGAGCCGAAACTCCGAAATACCGACTCCTAAACCTACACATCTATTTCAGGGTTTCTCCCATCAGAATTTCGTGGACCAAAGATTCGGGACTTGCGAGTATAAAGGGACTCGCACTTAGGTATCCTGGGTACCGAAATGCTGAACTATCCTATCTCATCCACTCCTTAAACTATTTCAGGGTTTTGGTTATCGGGGTTTCACGACTCGCGATGATCAGGGTTCTTCCCCTTTGTCTTCCCGGGTACCGAAATGTCGAAATGCTTACCGGCAACCACGTGTCCTATAAATGGACGGTCCAGATACTCCCACGAACCCTGGGGATATACGGTCCTGATTTCTTCGCTACTTACGAAGATAAAAGGAAAGGGATTGAGGCATTAACTCCCTCATTTCTTCCTCCAATCTAATGGTCGCGAATGACCTCAGATCTTCCGACAGGATCTCATCCATCAATCGATACTTATCCACACGTTGCCATTTCAGGATTTCACAAGTCGGGGTTTCGGGACTTGCGAGTGAAAGGGGACTCACCCTTGGGTATTCCGGGTATTGAAATGCCGAAATGTTGAGGTCTACAAGGACCATTCTCCCTCGTGCAATATTTTAAGACTTAAACTATAACATCCTCCTTCGGGTCCTCAAGTAATTTACACCAGGTTTTGAAGCCCAGACTGGAAGGTCTTCTCGAAGGTAAGGGAGTGGTCTCAAAAGGGTGCCTCCGTGAGGAAATCTATCCAAGGCATTAGGTAGGAAAAACACAGGAACAAATCTCCCAAGAGAAGACTTGA
>SNQJ01S0001988.1:41058-73674 GCA_010110895.2 Picea sitchensis | reverse complement strand
TAGTTGAAAAGGTTCCTGAGAAACTCGTGGAGGTCATGAGCTCATTGGGAAGAGGGGAAACTTATATTGTTGCTAGAGGAGCGAAGGAGAGTAACCTTCTTGGACCATTTTCTTGATTGGACAATCAACTGAATCAATCCCTTGTGGTATCATGGCTTGGCACAGGGGTGGAATTCTTAGGAAGACAAACTGTAGTATAGCCCAAGGTTGAGAGGAACGTATTCTTCTCTCAGTTAGTTAGTTGGCTACTATTCCCTGAACAAATAAGTGTTTTAGTTTACCAATATGATTTTTGTTAATGATGTAAACATGTTGTTATGTGGGTTGTATATTTAAATTTGAATATATATATATATATATATATATATATATATTGAAGAATGGATGAATTCTTGAGTAAAATGGAATGTTCATGTTTGTTTTCATTGATACCTTATGTAACCTAGTAAGTTGTTGAAAGCAGGGGTGTATCATTGTGAATTATACAAGTCTTGGGTGGAAAGCTTGCAATATATGAATAAAATATTCACTCGGACTTGGAAGGAGTTCCCTAAGTCTTAAAGGGAGTTTCTGAGTATTCAGGGAGCTTAAATCCCTTGAAACCTTTTGTATTTTAATGGAAAGTTTGCAGGATATGCAAATATTTTTCCAAAACCAAGGAAAAATTTCCTTATCCAACTTCTGATTAAGGGTGTGATCCAATAAGTTCCAATAGAACCTTAGTGATCGACCTAAAGAGAACTAGAAATATTTAAGCTTGGAATCAGACTGTTAACTCAGAGAAAACCCATGTTTTGAGATGGGATGATTGACAACCATTAATTTTGTACGGTGGAAGGATCCTAACCATTGGTTGAAGGTGAGGTCCTTGAAATGACATATCGGACTATTGCAATGGGACTATGATGGGGATGGCTATAAGACAACGAGGACCATTGATTTGTCAGAGAATTGGGTGGTTAATTCTAGACCGTTGATATCAAATGTAATTCTATTGATAGGAGGACTGTCAGAAGCCTGGAAAGAGGACTTGGGAAAAGAGTTTGACGATGAGATGGTGTAACACCTTGTTTTCCCCCATAGTTGTAGTTATGCTTAAGACTTCATATGGTTATGATTATGAATCTTGTAATCATGTTTTGATTAATGAAAACACCAGATAGATGACTGAGGAAGAAAAATCCTTGAAAGTAATAGCCATAATATCACATGTGGAATTGATGAAGTGGATTGGTGAGGTGGAGCTGAGATTTTTAAGTGAATAAAATAGGAATCTTTCTTATCAATCCATCCTATATTACAAAACATAAACACACACCTACCATTGTACTTAAACTTGCATGGATCCATGTGACTAGTTAGGGAAGATAGGATTGGTGGTTGAGGAAGTTAATATTTTTGACATACCTGATCTCTTGAAGAGGCAAGGGTCAACTGAAAAATATGATAGAAGTACGCCCATGGATTTCCCCTTCAAAATTTGAATCTCTAATTAGAGGTCGCTTTTGATAGAAGCCACGATAATCCCAAGGATTGGTAGAAGAAGAGGCCAAATGTGAAAAACATCACCCAAGTGTGAATAAAAGGACAACAATGATGAGGGATACACACAGAGAAAGGGAATAGGGCATGTAGTACACATAAGAGAATACTCTGAAGAAGAGTGATCGAATAGAAAAATTGCAAGGTAAGAGTGTAGTGAATAGAAAAGTTCAAGGGCATAGATCGAAGAGAAGAAGATGGTTGAGAGCTTTCCTTGAAGAAAATAGAAAGATCGACAAATTTATTTATGATCACCCTGAAATAGAGAAGACCTGGATCCATATTGGAGTGATAAAGGGCCACAACTTGGTACTTACTGGAAAAAAACTGGCATTGATAAGGGGAGGTCATTGAGGGACTATATAGTAGAGAAGGGAGTCCCTTATGTAGAGTAAATCTAGTTTATAAACTACATAATAAATATGTGGATGCCTTGATCTCAGTGAGAAGGGGAGGAGACTTTTTTTGTTGTCATAGGGGGGAGGAGAGAAACCTTCCTGGATCATATGAACTTGAAGACCAACTGAATCGTTCCCTTGTGATATCATAGCTTGGCATGGGGATGGTGTACTATAGTAAATCACTTTGTAGTATGGCCTAAGGTTGGGAGGAGTGGTGTCCTCTCTCAGTCAGTTGGTTGTTGAATGCATATAAATGACGTATTGAATTCATGTGTAAAGTGGAATGTGCATTTTTACATTCATTGTATAAGTTTGCTAACCCATGAAGTTAAGTCAAGTTGATATGGCGTGTGTCCTTGAAAATATTGAGGCTTAGGAGGAAATCTTGAAATATGTGGATAAAATATTCACTCAGAAAGAGATAGGAGTATCCAGGTGTCTAGAGAGTCCTAGTAAGGGATTCAGATTCCTAGACCCCATGAGAAGCCACATGTTTTGAGAAGGAAAGTTTATAGGACATGAAAACTCTCACCCAATTGTCCAAAGGAGGACTTTAACTAGAGTAAACCTAGAATTCCAAAGCTCATAGAAGTTTGGTAGAACCTTAGAAAGGCCAAAGAAAAGACCCTAACTTGTTTAATTATGAAATCAGATTGTTACCTTGGAAGAAATCGATGTGTTACGGTGGGTGGATTCGTAATCGTTGATTCATAGAAATGAACATATCCAAATTGTTGGTCAGAGGGTGCCATTTTCTGAGTGGTTGAATGATGTTGTACTCAAAATCTGATGGGAAGAGCCCCGAGTTGAAAAGGACCATCGATCTATCACAGGGTGACTAGGGAGAAATCTAGACCATTGGATCCAGTAAAGATATTGTCAAAGGATGGGTTGTCATAGGTCTGGATGGAAGAATTGAAACAAGAGTCTGACATTAGGAACTTTGAGGACCATAGATCCATAGTGAGGTGATTATTTATATCACAGTCACTCTGAGGAGTAGAATGACGATAAAAAAGGATAATTCGATCCATCAGAAATGTGCATGGTCAGAGTAAGCCACTCAGAATAGTTTATGGAACCAAAGCAAAGATGCTCCAAAGGGAAGGGAATCTGGAAAACGAAGGAAGACCATTTTCATGTACTTGTTAGTAAGTGGAATGGGAACTCATGCAGGAAGTATATGTTAGGTAAGTAGAGTTTCTGACATAATAGTAGAAGTTAGAACCCCATATACGGGGACCATTATATCTTGATGGATGATCCATCGAGACATTGACATCGAAAGGGAGGTCAACCTAGGTGGTTGGGCATTCCAATTAGAGCGAGTCTAAATAGCCACAGATTTTTTTCCTTGGGGAAATAATAAAATTGTATTTTCCAACTAAGTGTGTTTATGCACTAGGATACTTCAGTAAGATAAGTAGGGACACTTCCCTGAGAATTATTAGGACTTATCTTATATTAAATTGTGATAAGAGAATTCCTCACCTAAGAATTGGTGAAACTGATTACATGACATTAAAATAGAAAAAGAAGAAAGTTGGCATGCCACTAGCCTGAGTGAGAGTTAGGGGGGCAGGTGTGTTATAGAGTGGTATCATATTAGAGTTGAAACTCTAGGCTTGAATGGGCCACCGAGGATGCTTAAAATTTGTTAAAAAAAATAACTTTTTTCCTAGAATGCATGTTTTAAAATTTTGATGTGATTTCTAATAAGGATTGTTATCTCAACATGTAGGATGTACTGAATAAAAAAAGGTGAATGGTGCAACACAACATGGAAGACACATCACATTTCAGAGATGAGGAATCTGATGTTTAGAGGGATAGAGAAACCCCTCTAAATTTGATGGCATCTATTAGAATCAGGACAACCGATAATGAGAGGCTTATCAGAGCCCATGATGAATAGGCAGAGTTGAATGTAAAGCTTGTCTAAAGTTTATAAGAATCTATAGAAAGGCCCTAGTTTTTAGCACATATTCTTGCAGGGGAGTGTTTTCCCATCAGTTTCGGCCCTTGGATGACCAAGTGCAAAGAAGGGGGGCTTAAAAAACCCCACTAATGTGTTTCAACCAAAGTCAGGGCACGTTCTGCAAAGGCGCAGATGTATCGGGACCAGGGAGAGTGCCACTTCGGGAATTCTAAATTTGAGAAAGGCACGTAGAATATATGGACCATCCAACCAAGGGGACACATGGAACGTGATTATAATTTTTTTATTTCGCAATGTGGAGCGATTAAGGAACAGAGTTTTAAAACTCACGAAATGAGAAATCATGAAATGATCTGAGTCGTCCTTCTCAGCAGGACACGTGGAACATGATTAAGCATTTTGTGATTCGGGGAATGGAGAAGTCAAGGGGACAAGTCGCGAGGACTCACAAAGCGTGAAATAATGAAATGATCAGAGTCGTCCGATCAAAGAGGGGCACGTGTCAGCGGATCCGAGAGTTGCGATTTCACAACTCGAGGTTTCAAGCATGGAGCACAACGCAAACTCCCGACATGAAAAATCGTGAAGCTCTCAAAGTTTGGGCCCATGTTCATAGCCCGTGGCCCTATGGTGTGTGGGTCCAGGAAGAATATTAGCACCTATCATGTGGAGATGTTGATGTGGGGTCTTCGGGGAAGCAATTTTGGCCGTCAACTTCAGAGCAGATCCGACCGTCGATCTGCATTTGATCATTTTGTGATTTCGGACATCGCGATGTTGTGAATCAAGGGGAGTGAGAACTCCCAATATGTGAAGTCCCTAAATTCCAATTCTTTAAGCCTGAGGTCATGGTTTGTGGTCACATGGGATGCCAAAAAGGAGTTGTGCAAAGGTTGCAGTGCCCAAATTTATTGCAGAGAAAGCACTACGTGGCCTCGAGCCACCGGGATTCACTTAAAGAAGTTGTGTGCTCACTTGAACATTCATGGGTGTCATGGATCCATCCTGATATTGATGCAGTTAGTTAATGGAAATGGGGGAAGTAGTTGAAACCTTGTTTCATCCCGTAAATGAAAAGCATGGAGGATTCATCCATGGAAAATAGAGTTGTCATCCTGTGGTACCCCTGCGAGTGGTTTCTCTTGCAAGCCCATATCGATCTAAGATCACGTATGACAGAAGAATGAAAGTGTGGCCTTATAGAGGAATATGAAGATGGTAATTATTGGATACAGTGACTAGAGCACACTTCTGTAGGGAGCTAGTTCCAAGTATATGTAGGCATTTTTTCCATTTTTGTAAGGGTCGATGGTAGAGACAATCTCCTGAATTGAAAAGTTTTAATGAATTCTCTGGTTATCTGGTTATGTATATGCATTTGAGACCTCTTGTTTAATAACAGACAACTTCCTTACTACCTCTGGTTTTCCTCTGAGGCTGAAAGCGTTCATGATTGACTAATTCACTTGAATTATTGTGACTACATTATGATGAAATTTTGATTATAGTGTTGTTATAGTTCCTTTCAGTTTCTTTGAGATTTAAATTAGAGAAGTTCTTTTTTTTAAGTTGCTCCTCCATGGGCTACCAAAATACTTGATTTCCTTGGCAGACCTCTACATTTTCTCGCTGAAGTCTTCCTCCTACTCACCGTTACTACAACTTACTGTCTGAAGTTAAACCAAGACCTCACCTGCTCGTGCATATCATTCCAGATTTCTGAGTTAAGATGATATTTTCTTGAGACCACACCCATTTGACCCTTTTATAACCAATTTGTGACATAAACTCTGATGGGTATCAGGCATACCTCTGTCGCAATCCAGGGGTGACTTCTAGTGATAACATTTATGGCACCGCTGCCAGGGACGAAATTGAAGATTTTCCCTGGGTAGAATGACAATGAACTTCTGAGTCTGAAGGTGAATCAGACATCAGAACCTTTGAATATTGAAACTATGCACCTGGAGACTCCACTGAGATAGCTCCATTGTCTTGGATCTGTTGGTTTAGTGTGACTGCTTATGGCTGCACCTGGTAGCCCCCTAGGAGAACAAAACAATCAGAGTTGATCTTTGATGGTGGACAAAGACCAAACACACTCATTCTGCATATCATCCACCTGGAGACTCCATGGTTAAAGGATTGATTGGTGACTCCACTGTTTTGAAATGGAAAAAATCGTGGCTCAGAGGTTTGCTCCCTTTAATTTCTTCGATGTCCCTGGTTTTCCCAATTTTGTTTCTACTCCAAATGAATGGAATGATTATTTGCCTATATTTAGAGAGTGCAAGGAGGACAACCCTATTCAACATCTCCATGAGTTTCATGAACTCATGCACCAGTGGGAGATACATCATGAGGATCTATTGATGAAGATGTTCGTGTTCTCATTAGTAGGGGATGATCGTGAGTGGTATCATTATTTACCCCCTACTAACATCTCATCCCTAGGGCAGTTTCATGCAGCTTTTATCCCTCTGAGTTAATTTTTCATAGTTGTTGTGAGGGATACAACGACTATTTTCAAGATATAGTTACTTCTTACACAGGCCGTAAGGGTGAGGACCAAGAATAATAAGATGCTCTGGGTGAAGTAATGGAGCTCATTAAATCTCTCTCTTCCAAACTAGAAAGGTTGGAATATGGAGAAAGCACAGAGGATTTCCCAGCTCTTAAGAGGATGTTCTTGACAGCCCTATTGATGATGATTGTATTGAATATTTCATAGTTGTAGAGGCCCTGCCTTCTTCTCCTAAGATGCCTGATGTCCCTAGCTTCGATGATTATTCATATGAAGAGAAGAAGAGCCCTACATTACAGTTTGTTGAACAAAGGATCACCCAGTCTATATATGACAACTATGAGTCATATTTCGAGCTAGATGTGAAGGATTTCCAAGAGAATGTAGCCGAGCCCTATCCTCTATCCATTAGCGAAGATTTTCATGAGGAAATTATCCATCCTGAGTAGCATTATGAAGAGAAGAGTTTCCACTCAGGTTCTGTCTATGAATATTATGATTCTAACCCTTGGGAGACCCAAGAAGAAGAACCAGAAGAGTTAGAGGAGCAGTAGAAGGGGCATTTTTTCCCTTGTCCAGAGCCTGTAGGTGAGCATCCTTCTCCTGAGATCAGTCAGCCTGTATCGGTTTCTCATCCATCTCTGCCCTCCAATAATATTCGTCTCTGCATGAGCAGCTGTGGAGATGAGCAGGTTTTCTGCTACCCATTTTCCATATTTTTCCACTCAGTCTATGAGCCTGTCAATGAGTATATAGAGTGGCATTACCTTCATATCTTGTAGCCTCCTTATTTCATCTCAAATTCAGCCTTTGAAAGGGAGTTGGAGGGTGTAATTGTTCTGCTGTCACGATTGCATCAGTTGTTAGTGATCACCGACGGAGTAAAGGAGATTCCATTTAGGAAGTTACTTGATTGGCTATGGTGGAAATTTTCTTTCACCTAGAACCATGTATTAAAATCAATTAGTTTAGGACTGTACATAAATAATCTCCTTGGAGCATGTGTGTTTTGTTTTGTTTTACTTATCAACTGATATTTTTTAGCAGACTGTTTTGGGGCTCGACTCCATATCCCAACAGAAGGAAACTAGAATTGCAAAAGGATATCTTAGAGCCTTGTAGGGAGGAATCTATCCCCCATGGAGCCTAATTTTAGAACATATTCTTACAGGGGAGTGTTTTCCCTTCAGTTTCGTCCCTTGGATGACCAAGTGTGAAGAACGGGGGCTTAAAAAACCCCACAAATGTGTTTCAACCAAATTCAAGGTGCATTCTGCTAAGGCACACATGTATCGGGACCAAGGAGAGTGCAACTTTGGGGATTTTGAATTTGAGAAAGGAGCGTAGAATATCTGGGCCATCCAGTCAAGGTGACACATGGTGCATGATTGGAATTTCTTGATTTTGCGATGTGGAGTGATCAAGGACATAATTTTAAAAATTGTGAAATGAAAAATCATGAAATGATTTGAGACGTCCTTCTCAACAGGACGCGTGGCACACGATTAAGCATTTCATGATTTCGGGGAATGGACCAATCAAGGGGCCGAGTCACGAGGACTCATGAAGCGTGAAATTGTGAAATGATTAGAGTCATATGATCAAAGAGGGGCATGTGTCAGCTGATCCAAGAGTCGCGATTTCATGACTCGGGGTTTTGAGCATGGAGCACAACGCAAACTCCCAACACACAAAATCGTGAAGCGCTCAAAGTTTGGGCCCATGGTCATAGCCCATGGCCCTATGGTGTGCTTGTCTAGGAAAAATATTAGCACCTGTCGCGTGGATTTGGTGACGTGGGGTCTTCAGGGAAGCAATCTTGGCCATCAATTTCATAACAGATCTAACTATCGATCTGAATTTGAACATTTCACGATTATGGGCATCACGATGTTGTGAATCAAGTGGAGTGAGAACTATTGATATGAGAAGTCCCGAAATCCCAATTCTTTAAGCCTGAGGTCATAGTCTGTGGTTTCATGGGGTGATGGAAAGGAGTTGCACAAAGGTTGGAGCACCCAAATTTATTGCAGAGAAAGAACTGTGTGGCCTCGAGCCACCAGGATTCACTCAAAGAAGTTGTGTGCTCACCTGAACATTCATGGGTGTCAGGGCTCCATACCAATCTTGATGCAGATAGTTAAGGAAATGGGGGAGGTATTTGAAACCTCGTTTCATCCTGTAAATGAAAAGCATGGAGGAGCCGACCAAGGAAAATAGAGTTGTCAGCATGTGGTACCCCTGCGAGTGATTTCTCTTGTAAGACCATATCGATATGATATTGTGTCTGACAGAAGAATGCAAGTGCGGCCTAAAAAAGGAAGATGCAGATGCCAAGCCTTGGATATAGTGACCATAGAGTGCTTCTATAGGGAGCCAATTCCAAGTATATGTAGGCATTTTTTCCATTTTTGTAAGGGTCGATGGTAGAGCAAAGCTCCCGAATTGAAAAATTTTAATGAACTCTCTGGTTATCTAGTTATGTATATGCATTTGATACCTCTTGTTTAATGACATTCAGCTTCCTTACTCCCTCTTGTTTTTCTCTAAGGCTGAAAGAGTTCATGATTGACTAATTCACTTAAATTATTGTGACTGCATTATGATGAAAGTTTGATTATAGTGTTGTTATAGTTCCTTTCAGTTTCTTTGAGATTTAAATTCGAGAATTTACTATGTTTAAGTTGTTCCTCCATGGGCTTATGAAAGACTTGATGTCCTTGGCAAACCTCAACATTTTCTCACCGAAGTCTTCCTCCTACTCACCCTTACTACAACTTACTATCTGAAGTTAAACCAAGACCTCACCTGCTCATGCATATCAGTCCAGATTTCTGAGTTAAGATGATATTTTCTTGAGAACGCGCCCATTTGACCCTTTTATAACCAATTTGTCACATAAACTCTGATGGGTATCAGGCTTACCTCTGCCGCAATCCAGGGGTGACTACTGGTGCTAACATTTCTGGCGTCGCTATCAGGGACGAAATTGAAGATTTTCCCTGTGTAGAATGACAACGAACTTCTGAGTCTGAAGGTGCATTAGACATCATAACCTTTGAAGATTGAGACTATGCACCTATAGACTCCACTGAGACGACTCCATTGTCTCGTCTCCAATGGTTAGTGTGTCTGCTTCTGGCTACACCTGGTAGCCCCCTGGGAGAACACAATGATCAGAGTTGATCTTTGATGGTGGACAAAGACCAGACACACTCATTTTTCATATCATCCACCTAGTGAATCCATGGTTGAAAGAGAGATTGGTGACTCCACTATTTTGAAATGGAAAAAATCATGGCTTGGAGGTTTTCTCCCTTTAATTTCTCTGTTGTCCCTAGTTTTCCCAATGTTGTTCCTACTCCAAATGAATGGAATGAGTATTTACCTATATTTAGAGAGCGCAAGGAGGAAAACCCTACTCAACATCTCAATGATTTTCATGAACTCATGCACCAGTGGGAGATACATCATGAGGATGCATTGATGAAGATGTTCTTGTTCTCGTTAGCAGGGGATGATTGTGAGTGGTATCATTCTTTTTCTCCTGCTAGCATCTCCTCCCTAGGGAAGTTTCATCCCTCTGATTTAATTTGTTATAGCTGTTGTGAGGGATACAACGACTATTTTCAAGATATAGATGCTTCTTACGTAGGATGTAAGGGTGAGGACCATGAAGAAGAATATGCTCTGGGAGAAGTAATGGAGATGATTAAATCTCTCTCTTCCAAACTAGAAAGGTTGGAATCTGGAGAAAGTGCAGAGGATTTCCCACCTCTTGAAGAGGATGTTCTTGACAACCCTACTGATTATGATAGTATTGAATATTTCATAGTTTTAGAGGCCCTGCCTTCTTCTTCTAATATGCTCGTTTTCCTTAGCTTCGATGATTATTTAGATGAAGAGAAGGAGAGCCCCACATTATAGTTTTCTAACCAGAGGAGCACCCAGCCTGTATATGACAACTACGAGTCAAATTCCAAGTTGGATGTGCAGGATTTCTAAGAACATGCAGTTCAGCTCGTCCTCTATCCATTAGCGAAAATTTTCATGAGGAAATTATCCAGCCTAAGCAGCATGATGAAGATAAGAGTTTCCCCTCGGGTCCTATCTATGATGATTATGATTCTGACCCTTGGGAGAGCCAAGAAGAAGAACCATAAGAGCTAGAGGAGTAGTAGAAGGGGCAGTTTTTCCCCTGTCCAGAGCTTGTAGGTGAGAAGCCTTCACCTGAGATCAGTCATACTGTATCGGTTTCTCATCCACCTCTACCCTCCAATAATATTCATCTCTGCATGAGCAACTGTGGAGATGAGCAGGTTTTCTTTTACCCATTTTCTAGATTTTTCCACTTAGTCTATGAGCCTGTCAACAAGTATATAGAGTGGCATTTCCTTCATATCTTGGAGCCTCCCTATTTAATATTGAATTCATCCTTTGAAATGAAGCTGGAGGGTGTAAATGTTCTACTATCACGGTTGCATCAGCTTCTAGTGATCACCAACAGAGTAAAGGAACTCCCTTTTAGGAAGTTGCTTGATTGGCTATGGTGGAAATTTTCTTTCACCTAGCACCATGTAGTAAAATCAATTAGTTTAGGAATGTACATAAATAAGCTCCTTGGAGCATGTGTGTTTTTTTTTGTTTTACATATCGACCGATATTTTTCAGTAGGATGTTTTGGGGCTTGACTCCATATCCCAATAGAAGGCAACTAGAATTGCAAAAGGAAATCTTAGAGCCTCGTAGGGAGGACTATATTCCCCGTGGAGCCTAATGTTATCACATATTCTTCCAAGGGAGTGTTTTCCCTTTAGTTTTGGCCCTTGGATGACCAAGTGCAAATAAGGGGGGCTTAGAAAACCCCACAAATGTGTTTCAACCAAAGTCGGGGCACGTTCTACTAAGGCATGCATCTATCAGGACCAGGGAGAGTGCCACTTCGGGAATTTTGAATTTGATAAAGGCGCGTAGAAGATATGGGTCATCCAACCAAGGAGACATGTGGCGCATGATTGGAATTTCGTGATTTCGTGAGGTGGAGCGATCAAGGAACAAAGTTTTAAAACTCACGAAATGTGAAATCGTGAAATGATCTTAGCCATCCTTCTTAGCAGGATGTGTGGCACACGATTAAGCATTTCATGTTTTCGGGGAATGGAGAAGTCAAGGGGTCACATCGCGAGGAATCATGAAACGTGAAATCACGAAATGATCAGAGTCATCAGATCAAAGAGGGGCACATATCAACTGATCCCAGCATCTTGATTCCACGACTCGAGGTTTTGAGCATGGAGCACAGCGCAAACTCCCAACACACGAAATCATGAAGCGCTCAAAGTTTGGGCCCATGGTCATAGCCCATGGCCCTATTGTGTGAAGGTCCAGGAAGAATATCAGCACCTGTCGCATTGAGTTGGCGATGTGGGGTCTTAAGGGAAGCAATCTTGGTCGTCAATTTAAGAGGAGATCTGACCGTCGATCTGAATTTGACCATTTCACGATTTTGGGCATCGCAATGTTGTGAATCAAGGGGAGTGAGAACTCTCGATATGCGAAGTCCTTAAATTCCAATTCTTTAAGCCTGAGGTCACAGTCTACGATTGCATGGGGCGATGGAAAGGAGCTGCGCAAAGGTTGGAGCGCCCAATTTTATTACAGAGAAAGAAATGCATGGCCTCGAGCCACCGGGATTCACTCAAAGAAGTTGCATGCTCACCTAAACATTCATGGGTGTTAGGGCTCCATATCGATCTTGATGCAATTAGTTAATGGAAATGGGGGAGGCATTTGAAACCTCATTTCATCTTGTAAATGAAAAGCATGGAGGAGACGACCATGGAAAATAGATTTGTCAGCCCGTGGTACCCCTGCAAGTGGTTTCTCTTGCAAGCCCATATCGATCCGAGATCACTTCTGACAGAAGAATGCAAGTGCAGCCTGATAGAGGAAGATGTAGACACCAAGCCTTGGATACAGTGACCAGAGCGTGCTTTTGTAGGGAGCCAGTTCCAAGTATATGTCTTTTTCCATTTTTGTAAGGGTCGATGGTAGAGAAAATCTCCCGAATTGAAAAGTTTTAATGAACTCTCTAGTTATCTGGTTATGTATATGCATTTGAGACCTCTTGTTTAATGACAGACAAATTCCTTACTCCCTCTTGTTTTTCTCTGAGGCTGAAAGAGTTCATGATTGACTGATTCACTTGAATTATTGTGACTGCACTATGATGAAATTTTTATTATAGTGTTGTTATAGTTCCTTTCAGTTTCTTTGAGATTTAAATTCGATAAGTTCTTGTGTTTAATTTTTTCCTCCATGGGCTTCCGAAAGACTTGATGTCCTTGAAAGAACTCTACATTTTCTCACCGAATTCTTCCTCCTACTCACACTTACTACAAATTACTGTCTGAAGTTAAACCAAGACCTCACCTGCTCATGTATATCTGTCCAGATCTCTGAGTTAAGACGATATTTTCTTGAGACCGTGCCCATTTGACCCTTTTATAACCAATTTATGACATACATTCTGATGGGTATCAGGCTTACCTCTGTTGCAATCCAGGGGTGACTTATGGTGCTAACACTAGAAATGCAAAGTTACAGTAATCAGAGAGGTTGAAAACCCCTTCAGATTCCCATAAGCATGGATTGGCTCATAGTGATTTGGAAAAGAGTTCTTCCAATAAGAGGCATCAGGATGACATGAAGATAAAATATGGTAGAAGTGTTTCCACGAAGTCATCTAGTGGGAATATTTCTTATGAATATCTATCCAGCAATGACACTAGAATGAGTGTTCCAAAGATAAATAAGAGGCGTTCGCAGAATTCTCTAACTAAAGAATTCAATAAGGCTAAGTTGCCTACCTTTGATGGAGAAATTAATAAAGGAGAAGAATCCAAGGCATGGTTGTATGATATAAAGAAGTACTTCTAGGTACACAATTACTCCAAAAATACCAAGGCAAGAATTTTCATTTTTAATATGAATGGAGGAGCCTCCATTTGGTAGGAATACCTTGAGGAAATCAAAGGAATGACAGAAAGCATACTGACTTGGAAGTAGTTTGAGAGGTACTTCAGAAAGGCATACTTATCAAAGAAGTATTTCTATGAAAAAATCAAGGAATTCCATGAGCATAAGTTGGGCCAACTTATTATGGACTTCTATGCTAAAATTTTCATCGAGCTACTAAGGTATGTTCCATACCTCAAGGATGAGAAATAAAGAGTCAAGTGTTTTCGCAATGGATTGCCACAATAGTACCATGATAGAATTGAACTTGACAAGCCAAATACATTGGAAGACACTATAAGGAAGGCATAGTGTTTTTATGGTCATTCTAGGCACAAGCAAGAGCCTTATAAAGAGTGGGAAAGGAAGGATAAGAGTGAATTCCAAAAAAAGGGATTCGGATCACTTCCATACAAGAATCAAAATAAGGATGCATGGTTTGGTCAACCAAGAAAAAGTGTGCATCAACATAATTTTCCATCTCAAAGTGGAAATAGGCCAGCAGAGAAGGAAAGAGAAAGATCAAAGGATTCTATGAAAGGAGCTTTGTAGTGTTGGGGATGTGGATAACCACACATGTTGAGGGATTTTCCCCACATACAACATGATATAATGAAAAATTATCATGTGCAGGAAGCATCTACAATCAATGATGTGGCCAGAAGTGTGCCAAGGATATATATAGTTGTGGATAATCAGCAAGCATACCACCCAGCTTCTGTAGTGGATATGGAAGGTATAGTTGCCAAGCAACCTAATTCTATTTTGATTGACCCTGGATCTAACCTTAGTTATATATCACCACAATTTGTTGAAGCATGTTCTTTACAGAGGAAGAAACATGCAAAAGCATGGTTAGTTCAACTAGCCATGGGAACTAAGAGAAAAGTGGTTGAGGTCATAGAAGCTTGTCCAACTTACTAAACTTATCTGATCCTTAATACCTATCTATATTAAATCTAACTAAAGAATAAAATTTTTATCACATAAAGTTACCCAGGGCCACAGTTGACAACCATAGGTGCAGGAAAGTAGGCGAGTGCAGTTTGCAGTAGTGAAAATCCATTGTGCATTTCAATTTGGTATCATCTCTAGATATAGTTGGAAGGTTTCCACAGTTGGCAAGAGGATAAAACTTTGGCGGGGGTGCTAAAATAGCCAGCGCGCCCAGATATCATACCCCATTCAGATCAATGGTCACTAGTCATTTTGGTGCCACAAACTATACAAGTGTTAAAATACGAAGGGTGGGCCGAAATCCAAACCACAGTATTGTGGGGAGGCTACGTAGCGGAATATGCTGGATTTCGGGCACGAAAGCAGTGTGGGTCCAAACTGCTTTCGACGACCCCAAAATAACATTCTCTTACAGTGCCATATCTAGCAGGAGCACATAGTCACCCCTAATATCCAAGTCATGTCCAACAGTCCCGAAGTAAATCTGATCCATTGAAGGCAGAGGAAATGCATCACGAGATATCTCACTTCGGAAATTTATCACTTCGGAGAATTGCAAGAGAAAGAAGAAGACAAAGTCTCAAAGCCTGAACTCCCGAATTCAATCTAGGTCATCCAAATCAAGAGGCCATGCGTCACCAGATCTCTCACTTTGGTAATTTGGCACTTCAGAGGATTGTGTGAGCAAGAAGGAAAAAACTCTCGAAGCCCGAACTCCTGAAGTAAATCTCAGTCGTCCAAAACAAGAGAACACATGGAGGAAGATCTCGCACTTTGGAGGATTGCATGAACAAGAATAAGAAAAAGGCTCGAAGCCCAAACTCCCAAAGTGAATCTCGGTCATCCAAATTAAGGGGCCATGTGGTGCCATATCTCACACTTCATAAATTTGGCACTTCAGAAGATTGTGCGAGCAAGTAGAAGAAAAACTACTAAAATAATGGAGAGTCATTGATATTTGCAGCATGAATTAGGGTCCATCTAAGATGGTGGGTGGAAGCAAAAGTAGGGCTTCCCAGATTGCAAATTGCAACCATATCAACAACCATCTTTCATTGTGGGGATGCAACATGCTTGAATGATAAAATTATTGAGCGATCCCACAATTGAAACCATGGTATAGCGAAAGATCTATGTGGAAGAAGGTGTTGAGTTGTGGGCTCAAAAGAGGTGTGGATAAAAATCTCCCTTGATGGCCCCACACTCACGTGTTTATATAACTTCAAATCCGACAACAACATGTGGTCGCCCCCTAATCGGCCAGTTGTGCTCTGATATCGAGGAGGATTCAGTTAATGAAAAGGGACTAGTAGTTGAAACCTCATCTTCATCCATAAATAGAAGGCATGGAAGCTATGGCCGAGGAGAAAAAGTTGTCAGCCCAAGGTACCATGATGGAAAATTTCTTCTTGAAGACCCATACTGATATGATCTTGCGTCTGACAGGAGGAAACACACACAGTCTGACAGAAGGATGCGCAAACAAAAGATTTGGATGGGATAGCTGGATCACACTCCTGGAAATTGTGGACTAATCTGATTATAAATAGATTAGTTAAGGTTTTGTAAAGGGGGTTTCATAAGCTGGAGAGTCGAGAGAGTTTTAGGAGAAGGGCTCTGTATTTTTCAGTTTGTAATCCTGAGGGCTTGGATTGTAAATATTATGTTATTGAAGATTCCTTTGAGTTTCTTTTATCAAACTATTTTCTTAGTTTACATGTTGTTCTATTTTTCTTATCTGGATGTAATCTCTCTGATCTATGGATTCCTAAGGAGGTAGAGGATCTGTTGCCATCATGCCCATATTTCATGGTTCATCACTCATACATTTTATGTTGTTTTCTTCTTGTGTAGATGTAATCTCTCTGATCTATGGATTCCTGAGACAGTAGAGGATCTGTTGTCATCATGCCCATATTTCATGGTTCATCACTCAGAAATTTGTTGTTTTTCTTCTTGTCTGGATGTAGCATCTCTTTGATCTATGGATTCCTGATGTGGTAGAGGATTTGTTGTCATCTTTCCCATCTTTCATGGTTCATAACTCAGACATTTTTTGTTTTTCTTCTCGTCTGGAGGTAGCATATTTTATTTATTGATTCCTGAGGCAGTGGAGGATTTATTGTCATCTTGCCCATGTTTCATCATTTATCACTCAGACACATTCTTCCTTCCTTATCCTCATCACCACATAAATCCTTTGTCTGATAGGCATTTTAAATGCCTTCATTAATCACGATACTTATGACTCCATAGCTCAATGGTTGAGGACTGGTCTGCAATGACCTTCATTATCTTTTCCTTTCTTCGCAGTCTTTCCCTGATCCACCTACTCAAACCATTTTAATCCATTTAATTTTTTTTATGGGTATTGGGATTATCCTCTTGTAGTCAGAGGGTGACTCTCAGTGCTAACAAAATTCTATCTCTCTTTTATTTCAAGAAAGTCTTATCATTTCAATACCTTTTTAAGTGATTTTATATATTTTTGCTTCTCTTTTTATATGGCTCCTATTTCTTTATTTTATAAGTAACTTTTTTCAAATATAAGACTTTTTTCATCTCATAAACTACCTTTTTGACCATACACATACTTGGAATTTAGGAGATGTTGAAATAACTACTAGGATATATAGTATATTAGGATTTTTTATAGAATTGAGTGGACTGTAGACTGAGGAAGTATTGAATATCCTACCCCTAGGCTCACATGATGTGTTGTTGGGTATGAATTGGTTAGCTTCCCACAAGGAAAAGTTGAACTATTATGAGAAAACTCTAGAATGTGAAGGTGAAGAAGGAAATGCAAGAATTTTGCAAGGCATTCGACAACCAATTTCAGTAAGGAAAATATCAGCATTGTAGCTTAATAAGTTTAGTCGAAAAGGGTGGCCCATGTATGCTATACAAGTGATAAACTCAGTAGAAGGAAAGGAGATGAAGGATGAATATCACCATGTGTTGTGGGAATTTAAGGATGTGTTCCCAAAAGAGGTACCTGGACTTCAATAGATATCATACCTAGAGTGGTACCATCATCAAAGGTACCTTACAGAATTAGTACACTTGTGCTGGTGGAGTTGGAGGTACAACTAAAGGAAATGTTGGATAAAGGTTATATCAAACCAAGTGTATCCTCGTGGGGAGCACCAACCCTGTTTGTGAAGAATAAGGATGGTACATTGTGTCTGCATATAAACTATAGGTAGTTGAATAATATGACCATCAAGAACAAGTATCTTTTGTCTGGTATTGATGATCTCTTTGATCAACTTAGAGGAGCTGCAGTTTTCTCAAAGATTGACTTAAGGTCATGATACCACCAAGTCAGGATCAAGGATGAGGACATCCACAAGACATCCTTTAGAATGAGGGATGGGAACTATGAGTTTTTTTTTGTTCCATTTGGAATCACAAATTCACCAGCCACGTTCATGTGCTTAATGACTAGCATGCTCAACAAGTACCTGGACATATTTTTCTTGGTGTTTGTGGAATTTTTATTTATTTATTCCAAGACTAAAGAAGAGCATGCAGAACATCTTAGGATGGTATTACAGGTGTTGACAGAACACCAACTCTATGCTAAGTTTAGAAAATGTGATTTCTTTCAGAAGTAAATCCAGTACTTAGGCCACATAATCTCAGTAGAAGCAATGGTAGTAGATCCAAAAAATATCAAGGAAATCATGGATTGGCCTACCCCTAGGAATGTAATGGAGGTAATGTATTTCATGGGATTGGTTTGGTATTACAGGAGGTTTATGTTACACATTATGTTCGTCACCCCTATTCCCGTTAATGATGTAAACCTATCCTTTGTCGTTAGAAGGATCAATGGCCTTAATCCTTGAAGAAGAATGAAGATACTTTTTCCAGAGAGATGAAATTATACTTTTCCTTTGTAAAAAAACCTTATAAAAAGGGATTTTCACACCTTTCTCAATGTTAAGGGTGCGACAATTTTTGTACGAAGGAAAAAGAAGAATTTCTTGAAAGTTCTAGAATAGAAGCTTCGAAGGTGAGGTGGCCTCCGATCGGTTTGGATCTGAGTCGTGTCCCTGATCTCATGGGATCATCCTAACCTCCTCAACCTATCATTTTCAACTTATAAAAGGAGAATACTTATCATGGGAAAAGCAGGTTGGCTAGTGCTTAGTTGGAAATTTCTTAAGTTTTGTAGCTTGGATTTTTTGGAGCTTGTATGTTGGCTTTGAGATTTTCTTTGTCAAGATTGATTGTTGATCTCAAAATCTGTGGATCACAAGTGTGTGAGAAGCAAGGAAATATTGGATGGGATCTTACAACATCAAGGAATTGGTTGTATTCACCTTTTCATATCTTTAATACAGTGATATATTTATTTCCCATAAAATTGTCCTTATTTTGTTGTATGACTCCTTGATCACATACATAGGTTTTGTTGAGTATACGTTGTTTCTTTCACTTTGTTGGCTTGTGACCTTTTTCAGGTTCAAAATCCCATAAGCCTTGAAATGGAGTGAGGATGACACTAGTGAGGGAAAAGGACATTTAAAAGGTATGCCATATATCTATTGTTAGTTAGTATGCTTGATAATTAAAAAATAGGGAAAGTTTTATATTATGTCTTGTTTTGTTCCAGTTTCAGGGTGAAACTAGGGAGATCTGTTTGTGTCCACACTTACCTATTTGTACAATAAAAAACATTGGCGACCATACTGGGGAACAGATTGATTTCCTAGTTTGTATTGCTTTCTTTCTTTGATTTCCTGGGTTCTGTTTTTTGAGTCACTGGGAGATCCAGATGAACTCTTTGACTGTTTAAATTCACTAGAAAACCTTCTTGATTTTTATTTTTTCCATTTTTCCTTTGATCGTCGCACCCTTCTTTGAGGGACAGTGTGATGATATAGGATCGATGCACCCTACCTTTAGACACAATGTGACTTCGTTGCACTTTACTTCTCTCTGGCCCACGATGATCTAAGATCGCCGCACTGTGATGGCTGGTAGCCTGCGACGATTTTGTAGATTTTTTTAGTTTTTGATGGTTTTCCCTTCCAGACGTGTGATAAGTGTTTGGGGTGATTTGTTAGGTCTGATTACAGTATTCTTGAAAATATTTGAATCTTCTTTTATCCTTCTTTTCTTTTTTTTAGCTTGTGTGCTTTTGAAATATTTGATCTCTTTTCTTTGAGTGTCTTTCAATTACCAAGCATTGTTTTTCCTCTAGAATTGTTTGGTGAAAGAACTTATTTTTCATGTTAAAAGAGAAAATGTGTTTGGGTTGCTTTGTTTTATCGAGATTTTCTATTTCTTTTAGCTATTTTTGAAACAAAAATTTTAATTTCTTTCTTTGCATTAAATTGGGGGCATCTTTGCATTTGAAGTAGCGAAAATGCATGGTTTTTGGCATTTTTTGGTCTTGAATTATGAAAAATCCCCCCCCCCCCATGGTCGGGGGGGGGGAAGAATCGTGTATTGGTGTACAGTCTCTTTGGATCATTTCTTGAATCTATTAATATTGATGAGTTTAATAAAAAAATTGGGACATTGTTCATTTGGGAATGCTAAGCATTTTCTCCTTCTCCTAATATAGCTTTCATCGAAGTGAAATATTTGCATTCTCATTTATTTGCATTGTTTAGAGTCGGTCAAAACATCATTTATTCCATGCCATTTTCCTCTTAATTAAACAACAATCTTAAAATAAAGGGCTTATAAAAATTGATTAGACATTTTTATATTTTCTGGTAGCAAACCTACATTAGCATAGATTGTAGGGCTTTGGAATAGGTGTGAAAGATAACTTTCCAAAGTTGCAAATAAACATAGTATCTTGTGATAGGGAGAGTTAAATCCACTAGCTACATTTTTTCTTGGGAAGCCCTTCTAACACAAGGGTCAATCACGAGGTCGCATTAGGGCCAACAAAGTTACTCACCCTGCTTTGTTGGTCTTAGTGTAGAGATTGCGCGTATTATTGGGGCTCACTTGAGAAGAAAATATTGTGCGGACCTTCTCGAGGAGATTTTAGGCTTAGAAACCCTGCCCTTGCATGTGGATCAGACTATTGACTAATTCCCCAGGAATCATTGTCATAATTTGTAACCTTAGTAGCCTATCTTTCTAGAGTCTTTACATAAGGTGACTGTGGAGGGGCAAGTGTTCATGGTACCTTGAATCGACATTGGCCAAACTCAGTCGGGCTCCTTGAAGGGTATACCCATGTTTATGTGTGGGAGATTGAACCATGGTGTAAGTATGTTAAGAAGGTCATCAACGTAACTTTTCCACCTTCTCTATCTCATTGCCTTATTACATTGTTCCTACGACGTTGGATTTCATCACCAACTAGTGCGTTCATTGTGATAAGGTTTTGTTTTCTTGCTTGCTTACTAGATCTTTAGCGTGTGTTGTTTGTTTTCCCTTATAGGCCTTAAGTTGGATCTATTTTTAATGGTGTCAGTTCTCAGAATGACCAATTATGCAACCCCTTCTTCGAGGGAGCCTTTTGTTTTTCCTTCTTACGAAAATATTGGTCCTCCTTACATCGCTACTTTGAGCCTTCTAGGTTTCACAATTGGATTACCAGTATGGTTTTTTTCCACTTAGATAGTCCTAAATGAAGTAAGTGCTTCAGTTGTAAACAATTCCCCCCAAGAACATCAAACTCATGTTGATCCTTCGACTTCTTCACCAGTTTTATATTCTTCACCTTCTTCACTTGCAAGGTCTTCTTTCGTTTCATATTATTCGTTGAGTGAAAGATCTGAAGCTAGTAACCTGGTGGATAAGAAGAAGATGAAAATGAATATTAAGAAGAAGAAAAATAAGAAAGGGTCCAAACTTCCAACAACTTCCGGACATGTTGGAAAGAAACCAATTACTGTTAATCGTGTTGGGAGTGTTGATGATGCCAAGATCACCCAAACAACCTGTAAGCCCAAATACTCTTACAGGATTTGTAAGGGTATCCATCTTCTTAAGGATTTCCATGGTCTATCCAAGGTTATAGAAGCATGGTCCACACGCCCTCGCCAACCCATGTCGTCAGCCTTTGAAAAACATGTTGACGACCTCCCGTCAACTAATCAAGATATTGTTGGGAAGAAAAAAAGTAGAGTCAAGTTCCCATGTATGTTATGCGGAGGGATTCATCAAACTCACCTTTTCCCTCGTATGGATAAAGCCTCGAAATTACTAGAAGACATGATTGTTTCCCAACCTCAACTTCCAGTTTCTTATTGTAATCTTACTCTTGAGCCACCTGTAGTTAATGGAATGATCAATCTATCCCCTTCGTTAGTCAGACCGATCGATCATGCAGTCAATATGGTCACGTCCTTAGTTGAACCAGTTAACAAAGTGGTTGATCCAATCCCATCCTAGGTAGATCCCACTCTCCCACTAGAGAGTGAAACCCAAGCGATCGATTTGTTTCCTTCCGCCGACCCCATTCTCCCCTTGGAGAATGCAACTCAAGTGGTCGATTTGATCTTGTCATCGGTCAATCCTACTCTCTCGCTAGAGAGTAAACCCGATACTTCCCATGTTTTTCTCATTGATACAAAATATACCATGCTAGGGGGAATTCCTCCTTCTCCCATGGAACCCCCTCCAAGTGATAATTTCATCCTTTTTTATTGGGGTGCGCTAACTAGACCTCGTCTTCCCTCGCACATTCCTTTCAATATTATTGTACAAGTTTGTGGTCAAGACATTCCTTAGACGTTGATAGATGAAGATGCATCTGTTAGTATTTTGTCCTCTATTGCTTGGCAAGATTTGGGTTATCCTCAGCTTGTGCCGGTTACACAGAATCTGTTAGATTTTAATAGAAGAACTAGTCAACCTTTAGGGACCCTTCCTCAATTTCCCATAACTTTGGGAGGGAAAATTGTCTTTATTGACGTCATGGTAGTCCAATACCCCTTGGATTTTAATTTACTCCTTGGGCGAGATTTTTTCTATGCCATGAAATCTATCATGTCCACTCTTTTTCGTGTGATATATTTCCCTCATGATGGAAGAATTGTGACTATTCATCAACTTTCATTTGTTGGTCCTGAATTGATGAAATCCCTAAATGGTTTTTATATGCAGACGGTATCGCCCCCTCCACAGGTAAATTATGTGGCGTTGTCTCCCATGCCTTCAGATTTCGATGGAGATGAGCCTCTCATTGTAAGATCAATCTCTTATGACTTAGATCCGGTAGTTTACATGGTGATATATTCGATAGGGATATTCGAGCCTAACATCCTTACCCCTGTCATGACCCTCAACATGTGTTCCTTCCAGAGTGTGTTTCTTTCATCCAATGAAGATATCTTGGAATCCATGACTGCATTTTGTCCCTTGACATGATGTCATTCTAGAGAATTGTCCTCTTGGAAGACATGATCAAGAAGAGAGCCTTGAGCATGGTTTTATGATTTCAAGCTCATTAAAAAATGAAACCATCTTTGAGCATGGTTTTTTGATTTCAATCTCATTAAAAAATGAAACCATCTTTGAGCATGGTTTTATGATTTCAATCTTGTTAAAAAATGAAACCAGCTACGAGCATAGTTCTTGTTTCTATGTCAAGATAGTTAAAAAATGAAACAGAGGTATGGGGATTGAACCTGGATTCTTGAGCATGGTTTTCTGATATCAAGCTCATTAAAAAATGAAACCATATTTGAGCATGGTTTTCTTATTTCAAGCTCATTAAAAAATGAAACCAGCTATGAGCATAGTTCATGTTTCTATGTCAAGCTCGTTAAAAAATGAAACAGAGGTCTCGGGCTTGAACCTGGATTCTCGAGCATAGTTCATATTCCTATGTCAAGCTCATTAAAAAATGAAACATATTTTTCCCCCTCTTTATTTGAGTCAAGTCCTTCGTCTAGTATTTGAAGCTTCATTTCATTCTCCTTTGCAGTTGGATGAACCGAAGCTTGGGGAGCATTTGCTTCTAGCCTCTGGACTTCATGCTGAAGTTAAGCCACTAGCTTCCTAACCTGGGGGATAAGTACCAACCATCCCTGGATAATGCGTCGGAAGGTCTCAAGCATAGTTTCCTCTAGTTCAAGCTTGTGTAAAAATGAAACTAGGCCCAAGTACAATTTTGTTTAGTTTTAAAGCTTGTGTAAAAATAAAATCTATCCCAAGCATAGTTTTGTTTTGTTTTAAGCTTGGGTAGAAATAAAAAAAATCCCGAGATTGGTCTTTTTTCTTTCTCGTGCTCATAAATCAATGAGAATGTAACCGAGTATACTTTTATCACTTTTTCGAACTCGTAAAGGTTATACGGAAAAAAAACCCTCCAGAATCATCTTTAAGCTCTTTTCAGACTCTCTAAACATGAAAAGATTTATGTGTGATCTTGTTCTTTTCATGCTTGTTAAAGTATTTGAAGAAAACGTTTGTTGAACAGTTGATATCTCTTTTTCGATCTCATCAGACTACTTTACGAAAAAATGACATTTTGGAGTTTTCTTTAAGTGTTTTTCAAACTCTCTAAATATGAAAAACCATTGAGTTAACTTTCTTTGGACTCGTAAAACAAACATCGAAAGGCCCATATGGGACCGAACCACTCCCTCCTAGCATTCATTAAACATACTTTGAAGGACTCATTCAAAGGATGAGCTTACAGTTCAAGCATATGTTATCCTCCTCAAGCTTGTGTAAAAATAAAGAGGTACTCCCCAAAAATGGTGGGGGAAAATTGGGAAAGAAATGTATCTAATCCTGTAATCTATGGAAGAATCGCTTTTGAACATGATACCCTTTCACTCGCTTTGTGTCTAGGTTGGAAAATCTACTTGTCACCTAATCATACTCCTTTATAAGATTACAAATTGGTCTGTGATCCCTGTTGTTGAGTCAGTATTTCCAAGACAGTTGTTGTGTCGTCAATATGTTCAAAGTGAAGTTCAACCTGGAAAGCCTTCTATTGTGTCGGCCATTTCCACAGTCCTTAAGAATTCTATTGCGTCGACCATCCCTGAGTCATTCCTGAATCACATGTTACTCTGATCTACCTCAAATATTTTTACATGTTTCGTGTCATTGATGGGGGACACATTAACACCCTTTTGTGATGATTCTTTTCCTATCAACTTCAACTCATTTTCCAAGAATTAGACTTAGAAACTAATTGTTACCTTGGAACTTGCATCCCTCAATGGAAGGTTTCCTCGCTTTCTACAGTGGGTTTTCATTATTGACCCCTAATCGGGAGATTTCGCCGAGTGTTCGACTTCAACTCATTAATTCACATTCATTGGATTGTACTAGAGTACCTTGGGAGTCATTGACATTAATGATTATTTCCATCACACTTGTTAATGATATACACTAATGACTAGTAATCAAGTGGTTTCTACCATGATCAACTTCAGCACATGTATTCACATGGTTATATTTGTACTATAGAGTGGTGGAGATGAAGACCCTGGATCTTTTTCTACAGATTCAGGTTGTGTTGGAGTATATTCAGATTGTACTTTTGCATAGATCCACAGTGTATGTCTCGTGTCTATGTTCAAATTTGAGTCTTTAATGCATAGATCCACAATGTATTTTTGGTGGCTATGTTCATATTTGAGTCATAATGGCATGGATCCACAGTGTATGTTTGGTGGACATGACTTGTCTTACTTGACATGGATCTTTGCATGTCTGCATTTATTCTTTGAGTCATTTTTATTCTGAGTATGGGAATGCCTACCTCAGTGGTGATATATTAGTGTATTGTATTTCCTTGTTTGTTGGCAGGTTTTTGACCGACGTGTTCCTTGTCCCCTCAACACACTCAACAAAGTATTTCAAATATCACTTTGTTCTAACTTCATACTTTGGGGGCCTTACTATTACACATTATTTTCATCACCCCTATGAATTTTGATGATGTAAACCTATCCTTTGTCATTAGAAGGATCAATGACCTTAATCATTGAAGAAGAATGAAGATACATTTTCCAGAGAGATGAAATTATACTTTTCCTTTGTCAAAAACCTTAGAAAAAGGGATCATTGCACCTTTCTTAGTGTTAAGGGTGCGACGATATAGGATATTTGCATGTTGCACCATAGTGGCCTATGACATTGTCATAGTTTTCTCAGCGTTATGGGTGTGACGATTTTTGTACGAAGGAAAAAGAGGAATTTCTTGAAAGTTCTAGAATAGAAGCTTCGAGGGTGAGGTGGCCTCCAATCAGTTTGGATCTGATTCCCGTCCCTGATCTCATGAGATGATCCTAACATTCTCATCCTATCCTTATCAAATTATAAACGGAGAAGAGTTATCATGGGAAAAGTGGTTTGGCTAGTGCTTAGTTGGAAAGTTCTTGAGTTTTGTAGCTTGGAGTTTTTGGAGCTTGTATGTTGGTTTTGAGATTTTCTTTGTCAAGATAGATTGTTGATCTCATAATCCGTGGAGAATAAGTTTGTGGGAATCAACGAACTATTGGAAGGGACCTTACAACATCAAGGCATTGGTTGTATTCTCCTTTTCATATCTTTAATATAGTGATATATTTCTTTCCCATAAAATTGTCCTTATTTTATTGTATGACTCCTTGATCACATACATAGGTTTTGTTGAGTATACGTTGTTTATTTCACTTCATTAGCTTGTGTTCTTTTACAGGTTCAGCATCCCATAAGCCTTGAAATGGAGTTAGGATGAAACTAGCGAGGACAAATTACATTTAAAAGGTATGTCATCTATCTCTTGTTAGTTAGTATGCTTCATAATTAAAACTTAGGGAAAGTTTTATACGATGTCTTGTTTTGTTCTAGTTTCGGGGTGAAACTAGGGAGATCTATTTGTGTCCGCACTTACCGATTTTTTTTATAATAGTTTATAAAGGGATTTTCCAATATAGCTAATCTAATTAACTCATTACAATGAAAAGGGAAGAAATTTGTATGGTCACCAAAATATGAAGCTAGTTTCCAGTAGTTCAAATGTATTTTGACTAATTCCCTTGTTCTGAAGATTGTAGAACCTGAAAAGGATTTCTTGGTTTGCACTGATTCTTGCAAAGAAGGACTCAATGGATTTATTATGCAAGAAGGGAAAGTGATTTTCTATGAATCATAGAAGCTAAATGAGAATGAGAATAAGTATGCCACCCACAATTTGGATCTTGTAGCAATTGTGTGTGCATTGAATATGGGGAAACATTGTTTGTTTGGGAGGAGGTTTTTTTTATGATAGAATACTATGATGTAAATTATTTGTTCGACCAACCAAGGTTGAATGTTAGACAAACCAGGTGGATGGCGATGATTAACAAGTTTTATTTTGAAATAAAACATATCAAAGGAAAATAGAATAAAGTGGTATATTTACTCAACCGGAGTGTACAAACTATACACTTAGTAGCATCAAGTGTAGGAGAATATGACATCAAGCAGAGGATTAAAACCCTATTGCAAAAATATGATTTCCTTAACTAGGTAAAACAAGGGTTACAACAAGAACCTAGAGAGAAGAAATATGAGGGATGTCATATTTCAGTTGATGATTTGTTAATGTATAACAAGAAGTTGTATGTGCCAAATAAATAGATTTGAGTCATTTGATTATGAATGATTTCCATAGGATACCTTACGTAGGTCACCATGGTTATCAAAAGATAGTAACAATAGTAAGGAAGTTGTATTATTGTCCTGGAATGAAGCGGGACATTTCCAAATACATCGATAGGTGTTTAGAGTACCAACAGGTGAAGGTTGAGCACATACATCCAACAGATCTATTGCAACCCTAGCAAATCCCAGAGTGGAAATGGGAGATAATTTCCATGGATTTTATTACCTCTTTTCCAAGTACAATCAAGCAGCATGATGTAATCATGGTTGTAGTATATAAGTTGAGCAAGGAAACCCATTTTATTCCTATTAATTCTACCTTTAAGGCCATATATGTTGCTACTGATTTTATAAAATAAATTCTTAGATTACATGGTATTCCCAAGACCATGATCTCAAACAAAGATGCTAAGTTCACCTCACATTTTTGGAAAAAACAAATTGCAGGCTTGGGAACACAATTGGAATTTAGCACGGACTACCATCCTCAAACAGATGGTCATACCAAAAGAGTGAACTGAGTGTTAGAGTACATGTTAAGGATGAATTGTATGCATCATCCCAAGAAATGGGAAGAGTATCTACCTCTGGTAGTGTTTTCCTATAAAAATGGTTATCATGAATCATTGAAGATGAGCTCGTTTGATGTTCTATATGGTAGGAAGTGTATATTTCCAATTAGCTGGGATAGTCCAGTAGAAGAATCACACGTGGGACAGAGTTTCTGAGGGAAATGGAATAGGAACTAATCAAGATAAGGTAGAATCTAAAGATAGATCAAGATAGAAAAAAGAGCTATGCATAAAACAAAAGAACTCATAAATAGTTCCAAGTGGGAGATCATGTGTATCTCTTGATGAAGCCCAAGAGAAGTTCCTTAAGAATGGGAACATGTGCTAAATTGGCACCTCATTATTGTGTACCTTTCAAAGTCTTGGAGAGAGTGGGGCGTGTATCATACAGAATTTCACTACCACCTATTGTTAAAGATCATAATGTGTCCCATGCGTCTTTATTAAATAAATATGTTCATGACCCTAATCATGTTATTTATTGGACTATGATACAAGTGGAACTAGAGGGAGAATTCCATCCTGAACCATAATGCATCCTAGACATGAGAGAAACAATTCTCTGGAATCATGACATCATGTAGGTCAAGGTGAAATGGAATCACTTTGGAGCAGATGAGGCTACATGGGAAATGGAAGATTCCATGAGAGTGACATAACCATTTTTTCTTTTTGTATAATTGTATATACATGGTGTTTTAAACACTAAGGACAATGTTTCTTTAAGGGGGGGGATGCAACACCCTCTTTTCCACCATAGTTGTAATTATTCTTAATACTTCATATGGTTATTATTATGAAGCTTCTAATCATGTTTTGATTAATTAAAAAACTAGGCAACTGACTGTGGAGGAAAAATACTTGAAAGTACTAGAAATGATATCACATGTGGAATTGATGAAGTGGATTGGTGAGGTGGATCTAAGATGTTTAAGTTAAGAAAATGAGAATCTTTGTTAGCAAGACAACCTATATTGAAAAACAAAAAAACACACCTACCAATGTACTTAAACTTGCATGGAGCCACGTGACTAGATATGGAAGATAGGATTGGCGGTTGAGGAAGTTAATATTGTTGGCAAACTTGATCTATTGAAGAGGAAAGGGTCAACTGAAAATTATGATAGAATTATGCCCCTGTATTTCCCCTTCAAAATTTGGATCCCTGAATAGATCTCTCTTCTAATAGAATCCACAGGAATCCCAAGGATTGGCAGAAGAAGAGGCCAAAGGTAAAAAACATCACCGAAGTGTGTAGAAAAGGACAACATTGAAAATGGATACACACAGAGAAAAGGAATAGAACACGCAGTACACAGAAGAGAATACTTTGAAGAAGAGTGAGTGAACAAAGAAATTGTAGGGAAAGGGTGTAGAAAATAGGGAAGTTCAAGGGAGCGGATCGAAGAGAAGAAGATAGATGAGAGATTTCCTTGAAGAAAATAGGAAGAGCATCCAATTTATTGATGATAACCATGAAACAAAGAATAACCAGATCCATATTGGATCAATAAAGGGTCACATATTGGTACTTACTAATAAACCAACACTGGTAAGGGGAGGTTGATGAGGGATTGTATAGAAGAGAAGGGACTGCTTTGTGCATAGGGAATCCAGTTGAGAAACTACCTGATAAACCTATGGATTCCTTGAGCTCAGTGGGAAGGGGGGGAAACTTCTAATGTTTTCAGAGGGTAAAGGAGAGTAACCTTCCTAGATCATCTGAACTTGAAGACTAGATGAATCATTCCCTTGTAATATCATATCCTATAATGGGAGTGGAGTACTATAGGAAATCACTCTGCAATATAGATTAAGGTTGGGAGGAGAGGCATCTTATCTCATTCAATTGGTTGTTGAAATTTTCCTAAAATAGATAAGTGTTTAACTTGATTGTTTAATGCATGTTAGTGTTGTAAATGTTTGTTTCTCTAGTTTGGTGGAAAATATGAATGCATGTAAATTATGTATTGAATTCTTGTGTAAAGTGGAATGTGCATGTTTACTTTCATTGTATGAATCTGCTAACTCATGAAGTTGATTCAAGTTGTGATGGAATGTATCCTTGAAAATATTGAGTCTTAGGAGGATATCTTGCAATATATGGACAAAATATTCACTCAGAAAGAGATAGGAGTATCCAGGTGTCTAGAGAGTCCTAGTAAGGGGTTTAGAGTCCTAAACCCTATGAGAAGCAACATGTTTTGAGGTGGAAATATTGCAGGACATGCAATATCTCACCCAATTGTCCAAAGGAAGACTTTAACTAGAGTAAAACTGGAATTCCAAAGATCGTAGATGTTTGATAGAATCTTAGGAAGGATATAGAAAAGACCCCGAATTTGTTAAGTCTAAAATAGGATTTTTACCCTGGAAGAAACCAATTTTTTATGATGGGTGGATTCAGAGCCGTTGATTCGGCGAAGTGAACATATCCAGATTTTCGGTTGAAGGGTGCCACTTTCAGACTGGTTGAATGATCTTGTACTCGAACTATGATGCGAAGAGCCCCAAGTCTACAAGGATCGTCGATCTATCGAAGGGTGACTAGGGAGAAATATAGACCACCGGATTCAGTAAATAGATTTCCATAGGATGGGCTCTTGCAGGCCTGGATGGAATAATTGAAATAGGAGTCCAACATTAGGAACTTCGCGGACCAAAGATCCATAGTGAGGTGATCAATGAAATCCCAGTCATCGGTTCCGACAAGAGTCGCTCCGAGGAGGAGAATGACGATGAACAAGGATTGTTCAATCCGTCGAAGATGTGCATGGTCGGAGTAAGCCACTTGGAGTAGTTTTTGGAACTAGATAGAAGATGCTCTTAAGGGGAGGGACTTCAAAAATTAAGGAGTACCATTTATTAGTATGGGGGCGAGATTTAATCTGAGTCGTGAGTCTTTTGGATCCCATTTGTTGGTAAGTGGAATGGCCACTCATGCGGGAAGTAACCATCAGGAAAGTAGAGGCCCCAACATAATCGTAGTCATTAGAACCCCATATATGAGGATTGCTAGATATTGGTGGATGATACATTGGTACATCATCGTTGGAAGGGAGGTCAACCTAGGTGGTTGGGAATTTCGATGGGAGTGACTCCACATAGCCACATATTGTTGTCCTGAGGACGATAAGAAAATCATATTGTTTGAATGTGGGTTCTTAGGCACTTGGATACTTTAGTAAGTTAATTAAGGACACTTCCCTGAGAATTATTAGGACTTATCTTAGATTAAATTGTGATAAGAGAATTCCTCACCTAAACAACTGGTGAAACCAATAAAATGACATGGGAAGAGAAAAAGGAGAAATTCGACATCCCACCATCCTAAGTGAGAGTTAGAGGTTCCGGTGTGTTACAAATGGCCTGAGGGCCTTTGATCTACTGGGAGGTGTCTCGTAGTATTTTAGTCGTTAGATATCGTATGGTTCATTCCAAGGAGTAAGGTATAGAAACCTTAACTACCATTAATCCAGATTTATGTAGGAACACAATGAAATACAGAAATACACATAAACGCAAAGATGCAGTGGAAATAAGACTTCATTTCATTAATAACAAATGACTAAAATATGCTTACAGACAGAATGGAAATAAACTAGCTAGGGCGTTGGTAGCTTATCTTTGAGAAGAGATGTGGCCGCTACTCGCATCCATGAGAAGATGATTACAATGAGTCTCTGAAGGCCCTTTTACAATAAAAGGGAATGCCAAAATTCCTAGACATCCAAAAACCTAACCCTGGGAGATGAAGCGCCAAAAGTCATGTGGGCCCCGTTTGGGTAAGTTGGTGCATCAACTTCCCAGGGTCATAACTTTTGCATACGATCTTCGTGTTAGGCGTATGATAGCTCATTGGAAAGATCTATCCGAGGCCTACAATGCTCAAGAAAAAATAGCATCAGTAGATGCTATTTTGCGAGAGAAACATACCCAAAAAAACATCGTTTAGGGCCTCAAAATGGCCCCGGAAGTTCAGGACCCGAAAAAACTACTAAAAATAGTAAACTGTGAGAAAATTGAAAAACTGAAAGAAGCAATGGTGGGGGTCCAAGTGGAATAGGTGGATGGCCACCAATATCCACCTAGATCAATCCTCTCCCCTTAGGAAGCAATGGTCCCCATTGCGTTGAGTTCCTCCATGAGATGAGGAAACTTCTGCTGAACTTGGTCCCTGGTGAGCTATTTTCCTTGGTGAAGGAGTTGGCCTACTTTGACAACTCGATATAGTGGTATCCTTTGTTTTCAGGTGTGCTTGATCTGTGTATCCATGATCTGATTAGTTCTAGCTTGTTCCATGCAATCTAGATTTAACTCTATTGATGTGAGTTGTTCTGCCATGTCGGATGTGTCTAGTAGAGGTGGAAAGTAGGGCCGAAGGTGGTCAACATTGAACACTAGGTGCAGACCAAGGAATAGTGGAATGCTGAGCTCAAAGGAATTTTACCCTACATCCTTGGTGAGGGTGTACGACCCATATCGAAGCGGATGAAGCTTGCAGTGGGGTCCAGCGAGGCGCTCCTTTTGCAATTGCAGCCACACTTTGTCGCCCACTTGGAAGTTGTGTGGCACCCAATGTTGATCATGTCGTTGCTTGTAATTAGCATTGGCTCTGTCCAAGATGTCATGAAACTGTTGGCGGATGTGTTGAATGTTCTCAATGAAGTTGTTTTCCTTATCCTCCTCAGACTGGACATGAGCTGAATCTTCCTGAGTAGCCACAAATGGCATGACTATGTGAATGGGACATAGTGGATGGAATCCCAAGCCCACTTGAAAGGGGTTGTGGCTAGTTGAGCTATGGAGAGCCCGGTTGTAGCTGTGTTGTACATAGAGGAGGCTCTCATCCCATGTGCGTGGATGCTTTGAATTGTACATGCACAGAATGTGTACGATCATCCGATTGACGACCTCTTTCTGGCCATCAGTTTGCAGATGGAAATATGTGGACTTGGTGAGCTTGGTGTCCAACATCGACCAGAGGCTGGACCAAAATGTACTGAGGAACCTACTATCCCGATCTGAGATGATAGACTGTGGGATCCCAAAGTGTACCCACACTCGTTCAAAGAAGAGTTTAGCAGT
>SNQJ01S0001988.1:0-41048 GCA_010110895.2 Picea sitchensis | reverse complement strand
ATACACATAAACACAGAGATGCAGCGGAAATAAGACTTCATTTCATTAATAACAAATGACTGAAATATGCTTACAGACAGAATGGAAATAAACTAGTTAGGGCGTTGGTAGCTTATCTCTGAGAAGAGATGTGGCCGCTACTCGCATCCGTGAGAAGATGATTACAATGAGGCTCTGAAGGCCCTTTTACAATAAATGGGAATGCCAAAATTCCTAGACATCCAAAAACCTAACCCTGGGAGATGAAGCGCCAAAAGTCATGTGGGCCCCATTTGGGTAAGTTGGTGCATCAACTTCCCGGGGTCGTAACATTTGCATACGATCTCTGTTTTAGGCGTACGATAGCTCGTTGGAAAGATATATCCAAGGCCTACAATGCTCGAGACAAAATAGCATTGTCAGATGCTATTTTGAGAGAGCAACATACCCAAAAAAACATCATTTAGGGCCTCAAAATGGCCCCGGAAGTTCAGGACCCGAAAAAACTGCTAAAAATAGTAAACTATGCGAAAACTGAAAAACTGAAAGAAGCAATGGTGGAGGTCCAAGTGGAATAGGTGGGTGGCCACCAATATCCACCTGGATCAACCATGTACTTAGAACCCTCTGAGAAAATCTTGACTATTGGTTGAGGTATTACGAGGACCATTGCATTTGTCAGTGGATTTTTTCAGAGGATGTCATTGGAGTCAGATGGTTGGAGTGACATTCGATGCTTGAAGTGGATTTTCTCTAACGAAGAGGATTTCTGAGAGTGAATGCAAAACATCGATCAAAGAGTGGAAGAGACATGATGTTAGCCGTAGGATTATCATGGGTCCCTCTGATTCACTTGGAGAGTGATTGAAGAGATGGGTGATAACAATTGGGATATTTAAGGAACCGATGATATTTAAATCATTGATTTCTGATTCCAAGAGACATTGGATCTGTCATAGATATCCATCGGAATGAAGTCGTCGGAATGAGATTTTAGGCATGTAGCATGTTGTTCCAATGGGGAAGAGTCTAAATTTATCTAGTTTGTTGATATGGGGGTGGGAAGTGATTATAATCGTCTGATTGAGGGAATATAGATCCATTTTTATTGCAGTAAGCTTCGTGGAGATATTTTTTTGGTAACTTTGGGGATTGAGCAAGTATAATTCAATACAGTAAATATTGTGATAGGAGAAGTCCTCACTTAAAACAGTGATGGACCAAAAATAGTGAGAGTAAACCTGAACCACGAACCCTTAGGGAAAATGGAAAATGAACATCCCTCCAATCCTAAGAGGGTTATTGGGTTGGGTGTGTTACAGAGTGGTATCAGAGTGGTGTTCAAACTCTAGGATTGAATGGGTCTCCAAGACTGCTTGACTATTTGAGAAAATATTTATTTTTCCAATAATGCATACTATAAAATTGATTAATGTAAAGGATAACAGTGGTTTTGTTTTCCAGCACATAGGACATATTGAAATGCAAGTAGAGATGAATGATGCAACGTAGCATGGAACACACCTCACACCTCAAAGATAAGGAATCTGATGGTCATAGTGCCAGAGAAACCCCTCCAGACTTGGTAGACAATGTCAAAAGTATGAAAGAAGACAATGAGAGGCTCATGAGAGCCCAATATGAGTAGGAAGAGTTCAATGCAGTGCTACTGCAAAATTATTAGAGATTTAGAAGAACCTGCAACAAGGCCCAGACACAAGTAAGGCAAAATTGTAGAAACCAGAGAGGTTGAAAACCCCTTTGGATGTCGAGAAGCATAGATTAAACCATAGCAATGTGGGAAGGAGTTCTTCCAAGAAAAGGAACCAGTACGCAAAGAAAGGAAAATCTAGTGGAAATATTTCCACAGAATCGTCTAGTGGGAAGTCTATTTCCGAAGAGTTTTCCAACGATGACACTAGATCGAGTGTTCCCACGAAGAATAAAAAGAGACATTCATAGATTTCTATGACTGGAGAATTTAAGAAGGATAATATTCCTACCTTTTATGGAGAAATAAAGAAGGGGAAGAATACGAGGCTTATATTTTGAGTCTGGAGAAGTATTTTTGAGTACATAATTTCTCGGAAAATACAAAGGAAAATATTTCCATCTTCAATTTGAATGGAGGAGATTCCATATGGTGGGAATATATCAAGGAAGTCAAAGGATTAAAAGAGAGAAAGATAACTTGGAAGTAGTTTGAAAAGTAGTATAGGAAGTCTTACCTATCAGAGAAGTACTTTGACGGGAAGACCAAAGTGTTCCATGTGCATAAGTCGGGACAACGTATAATGTATGCCTATGCCAAGAGATTCTTGGAACTATTGAGTTATGTCCCTTACCTCAAGGATGAGAAAGAAAGGATACAACATTTCCTTAGTGGATTTCCATAGTCCTCCTAGGACATAATTGAATTTGTGAGCCTAAAACATTGGAGGACACCATTAGAAAGGCCAAGTGTTGTTATGATCAATCTAAGCATAAGCAAGAGCCTTATAAGGATTTGAAGAGAAAGGATAAGAGTGGATTATAGAAGAAGGGATTCAAATCATTTCCGTAGAATAATACGAAGAAAGGATTTCATTTTGGTCAACCAAGAAGAAGTGTGCATCAATAGAACTTTCCATCTCAAAGTGGAAATAAGTCAACATAACAAGAAAGAGAAGGAGCATAGGAACCAAAGAAAGGACCCTTGCAATGTTGGGGTTGTGGAGAACAACATATGTTGATAGATTTTCCTCATAGGAAGCATGATAGAAAACGGGTTTAGCATGTGGAGGAATTTGTGTCTATCAATGATGTAGCCAGAAGCATGCCCAAGATATATGCGGCTATGAAAAATTGGCAAGCAAGCCACCAATCTTTTGTAGTGGAGCTAGAAGGTATTATTGCCAAGAAACCCATTTTTATTTTAATTGAAACTATATATAATCTTAGTTATGTATCACCTCAAGTTGTTGAAGTATGTTCCTTATAGAGAAAGTGTAACACCCTTGTTTCCCCCAGTTTGAAAATATAAATATATCGTCCAAGAGACTATGGAAAACTCGAGATGTGTGAATGTTTGATTTGATGAACCTTTGTATAAAAGGTCAAGGAATGTAATTTATGTTATTAATAGAAACAGACAAGTGTTTCATGACTTCTAGTGGTGGAGGTTTGTTAATATAGACCAAGGATGCTATGAAAGAGATGGTGAGGGGAACTAGGAATGGTTGAGATAACCCCAACCAAACCAGTACCTTGCTGGATTTAATTTCTCAGGACTAGAACAGTCCTCTGACATAGGGGATGAATTACAATCATGTTGGTAAGTGGGAATACATCCTCAAGAGTTAATGAGTGGATGGGGTAGAGAACCCATCTGTAAGGCTTTCAAACCTAACCACGGACTTGGAATTTGAACCACATGCAATCTTGTTGAGGAAGGAGAGAAAGGAAGGTGTGGTGGGAAGAGGAAGAGTTGCGAAGAGAAACTAATATCTCAAGTTCGAGGAAGAATGGAGAAACGAACATGTTTTGGTTGCAGGATATGGCTACCAGGGTTATGATACAAAATGATAAACGAGGGTGATGAGTGACTAAGGAAGTACTCAAGCAGGCCTCCTTTCTTGGTAGAGAGAAACCCGTTGCCAAAATCCTATGGGAGGAGGAGAGTAACCTTCGTCCTTGATTGTTGCTGAGTCGGAAGATTTTTTTTTATCTCAAAGCATTGTGGTCTAGCTCGAGGGTGGCAAGTGGTAAATTCGTTAGGAGTGAATGAGCCTGTGGTTGGGAACAAACAAACACCCATTTCAGCAGTCACATCATGATTTATGTTTCTGATAAGTATTTCCATATTTTGTAATTTGAAATGGAGTAATGAATGAATGGATGTATTTATACATCTAAGAATGGTCTATGTATTGAATGATCAATTTATGTGTATGCACTTACCCTCTTGTGGACTTATGTTTCTGATTGATCGTCTATATGCCCCAGTTTATCCTTCAAGAAATATTTGGTACGTAAACCTGTAGGAGGGTTGGGATAGAAAAAATTGCATCAATCTAACCCTGTCGGTCTACAAAGGATATCTCCTTCGGATTCCTTGTTGTGCAACTGGGACACCATGCCCAAGTCCTTAGCAAGTTCACGATGAGGAAGATGTGCTTAACTCACGAGATTTTAGAAGGACCCATGTGACCAATGCCCAGGAACCCTGTGTTAATCCTAAGGGAGATAAGTCATTCTCTCTTTGGAACTCTGGAAGTCTAGGAATTTAGAGTATTGTGGGCCCAAATAGTCACAAACTGACTGAAGGCAACCGAGATTTATATTTACCTGTAAGTTTGACCAGCATTGGGCAGTTTCCCTAGTGGTTAAATGAAATTATATCACCGACTAAACCAGGATCCAACCCCCCATCGTGAAGCAACGTGAGCCACCGATCGAGAATGTTCGGAGGTTCCCTCAATCGTTGGATCTACATCAAGAAGACTTTAGCGAAGTTAGGATTCAGGAGAATAGAGATGTTATAGAATCAAACTCCCTAAACATCGAATCTACGAAGTAAAGGAGAGTCGTAGATTTGGGGAAGATCGTTAGGAGCCCCACCCCACCTACCATTCGATCACCCAGGAGGAGGGACCCGCACACGGTACTTCGATGAAGTCCTACTTTGGGAGAATGGAGTGGCAGTAAATCCAAAACTCCCGAAGGCTGAAGCCACAAAGTGACTAGGACCGTAGATCTAGGAATCCTTCGGGTTCCTTCCTAGCCGTAGTATTCATGATGTATTCATCCCGGCGTTGACCACTTCAGGAGGATAGGGGTGTTGTAACACCAAAATTCCCTAACGTCAAAGTCACGAAGTAATGAGGATCGTCGATCCTTGGATCCTTCGGGCTCCCTCTCAACTGTCGATATACAGGGGATGTGTGGCGATGGATCCTTTAGTCTAGAGGCTGAGCACTCTGGGGAATTTGAGGTGTTGTGTCGAAAATCTCTAAAGCCTAAAATAACGAGATATTTCGATTCGACGACACTTCAGGACTTTTTATAACCATCAGATCTGGGCTATGGTCAATCTGACACTGACCAAATTCGGGAGAAAAGAGGATTTTTCATCGCAAAACTCCTGAAGGCCAAAATCGTGAAGTAACGCTAGTCATGGATATATGGATCTACATGGTCGGATCTTGACCGTGATATTTGAGGGATGTTAGAAGGTTGTCATTCTGGTGTGACGTGGCAAGCCGACGTCACTAGGGTGATGTGGACCCACAATCGATGTGCCACATGTCATCTCAATTTGTGGTTTTTGTAGAATCTGTATGCCTATTGGAACGTGACACGTGTCACCCTGGACCCGTCCACGTGTCATCCCATGGTACGTGCCCGCCTAGCCAAAGTTTTTGGTGAAGTGACCGAAACTCTGGCAGTTTGGGACTTCAGGACTTCGATACTCTGGAAGGTCTAGTGTGTAGAAAATAAGGAGGCATTCAATGCAAAAGTGTCGAAGTTCCTGTTGGCCTGCGTGTTAGATGTTTGTGTGTTAGACGAAGGTTGAGTCTAGCCATGGGATCATACGGTGGATGGAATTCCATCGTGGATGAAGGAACTTGGAGACAATACATGTGAGGTGGATTCATGTGGATGCCATGTGGCCCTCAACCAATGAATGCCCGAAGAAATTTGGGAAGCCTTAACGCACAACCTAAATCTTGAATTTGAGCATGGTAGCAGTCATTAGAATGCTACAGGTAAGTAGAGGAGGATGAAAACCTCAGGAAAAGGATTTAAAATGTTAAGGAGAGAAAAATTTGATGCTCCATCCCTAGGAAAGATACTCAGAGGTCGGGTGTGTTACAAATTGGTATCAGAGAATGGTTACAACACTTGGCCTTCTTGGGCTCATGGATGAGTTGCGTGAAAACCATATTTAAAAGAATTTTTAGGGTGATGCCCTATCTTACCTCTTTCCTAAAGAGTCTGGTTAAATTGTTATTGAAGAAAAGAATGAAATTTTCTACTGTGTGTGTATTCAAGAAATATGAACTGTGTGTCATTCATAAACTAACAGACTTTTGGATAATGGTAAGTGTTTTTCCATCACTCAATCAGTTAGTAAATCATGGGAAAACTACAAGTATAAAGGATGGTGACATGCCATGAAATGGGGGATGGATCCCACAATAGAGACGAAGAATCTGACGAAAGGAGGGCAGTGGAAACCCCTCCGGATTTGGCTGAAATTATAAGGAGCCTCATGGCCAAATTACAGATTTGCAAGGCCGACAATGAAAGGTTGATAAAGGAGCAAGAAAAAAAATGCAAATTAATACAGTCTTGTTGCATATCTTATCTAATATACAGAGGGAGTTGCATCATGGACCCGCAACTAGTCAAGTGGACCGATGACATACGAAGAGAAATCAAAGCCCACCTGAGATACGAAAATGTGGTCCCATAAGTGACCACACTAAGTTGAGTACCTCAAGGAAGGTCCAACCTGGAGGTAGGAGACACTCATCAAGAGAGTCCTCTGGAGAGGAAACTCACAACTCCAAGGGATCTTCTAGTAGAAAATCTAGTTCGCATTCTCAAAGGAAAAGAAAGAAGCGAAAGAATTCCAAAATTCATGATCCTGAAGAGTTCAAGAAAGCCAAACCACCCTCTTTCAATGGAGATATTGAGAAAGGGGAAGAGGCAGAAGCTTGTTTGCTTGGTTTAAAGAAGAAATTCAGAGTCCATGACTACTCTGAGAACTTGAAGGCTCAAATAGACATCTTCAACCTGAATGGAAAGGATTCCATTTGGTGGGAAGACATTAGGAATGTGAAAGGAATCCATGAGAAGGACTTGTCATGGAAACAATTTGAGAAACACTTCAAGAAGAAGTATCTGTCATAGAAATACTTTGATGGGAAGACTAAGGAATTCTGTGAACTCAGGCTGGGACAACTCACCATAGAGGAATATGTCAATAAATTCCTTGAGTTGCTAAGGTATGTACCCTACATAAAGGATGAAAAGGTAAAAGTGCAATGATTTATTAGTGGGTTACCTCGGACCTACTGGGACAAGATTGAGTTTGACGAACCAAAGACCTTAGAATATATTATCCGAAAGTCAAGGTATTGTTATGAACAGTTCAGGAGTCAGACAGAACCTCGCGAGGACTGGAGAAAGAAAAGTAGTTCAGGATTCAAGAAGAAAGGGTTTAAATCCTCAATATTTAAGAACTATGGGAAGGGTTCTAGGATGACCCTTCCTACTAGAAGTGTGTATTAGCAAAATTTCCCCTCCCAGAGTGGAAATAAACCTTTTGGAGCAACCCCAGGAAAGACTGATAACCCAAAGAAAGAACCCTTGAAATGTTGGGGTTGTGGAGAAGAACATTTGTTGAGGGATTTTCCACACAGAAAATAGAATAGTAGGCAAGTCTAGAATATCCAAGAATCTACCACAGTCAATGATGTGTCTAGGAGTATGCCACAGATTTATGCAGCCTTGGATAATAAACAAGTCGACCACCAAGCTTCAATGGTGGAGATGGAAGGTATGATCGCCAGCCGTCTAGTTTCTATTTTAATTCACCCTGGTTCTAATTTGAGTTATGTGGCCCCTCAAACTATTGATAAGTGTAAAATGAAACCAGTTAGACATGTTAAGCCATGGTTGGTACAACTAGCCACTGGAACCAAAAGAAAATTAGCATAGGTCATACCATCTTTCCAATTCATTATGGATGGATTGCCCACCCAAGCGACCCTTAACATACTTCCCCTAGGATCTTATGAACTGTTGGTGGTATGGAATGGTTAGCCACTTATTAAACCAAGTTGGATTGTTACCATAAAAAATTGGAGTGTGAAAATGAAGAAGGTAGAAAAATAACCCTTCAAGGGGTTCAGAGGCATGTCTCAGTGAAATGAATATCAACCCTTCAAATGAAAAAGTATTGCAGAAAGGGATGTCCTCTATATGAAATATAGGTGTTTGAATATGTTAAGGATGACAAACCAAACCTAGAGGACCACCCCATATTAAGATATTATAAATACCTCCGAGAAGAGACATTGACTTCTCCATAGAACTTGCACCAGGAGCAGTACCAGTGTCCAGAACGCCCTATAGGATGAGCACACTAGAGCTAGTGGGGCTCAAGCTACATCTAAAGGAGATGATGGACAAAGGTTACATCTAACCCAGCATGTCTCCATGGGTAGCACCCATATTTTTTGTGAAAACGAAAGATGGCACACTCCAACTGTGCATAGACTATAGACAACTCAATAAGACAACCATAAAGAACAAATATCCCTTACTAAGAATCGATGACTTGTTTTACCAACTAAGGGGTGCTTCCATTTTCTTAAAGATTGACTTAAGGTCTAGATACCATCAAGCCCGAATCAAGGATGAATACAACCAAAAAATAGCCTTCGGGACAAGATATGGTCACTATGAATTTGTGGTGTTTTCATTTGGATTAACCAATGCCCCCGCCACTTTTATGTGCTTGATTAATAATGTACTCAACAAATTCCTAAACATATTTTTACCAGTTTCCATTGATGATAGCCTAATCTACTCCAAGAGCAGAGAGGAGAATGAAGAACATCTTAAATTAGTGCTTCAAGTACTAGGATAACATCTAATCTATGCTAAGTTTAGCAAGTGTGAATTTTTCCAGAAGCAAGTCCAATACTTAGGCCATGTTATTTCTCAGGAAGGAGTGGCAGTAAACCCTAACAAGATCAGATATAGCATGGAATGTCCTATCCCAAAGGATGTATCTGATATAAGGTCCTTTATGGGCTTAGCAAGATACTATAGAAGGTTCATAAAAGGATTTTCCAAGATTGGTTTCCCAATCATTGCCCTTCAGAAAAAGGGGGTTAAATTCTCTTGGACATCAAAATGTGAAGAAAGATTTCAAGAATTGAAATACCTCCTAACCCATGCACCTGTGTTGAATATTTCATACCCTGATGATGACTTCATCATGTGTACATATGCCTGTAAGGAAGGACTCGAAGGAGTCCTTATGCAAGAAGGACATGTAATTTTTTACGAATATAGAAAATTGAATGAGCATGAAATCAATTATGTGACCCATGATTTAGAGTTGGTTGTCATAGTGCATGCTTTAAAAATGTGGAGGCATTACCTCTTGGGTAGGATATTTTCACTTATGACAGACCATTGTGGGTTGAAGCACATGTTTGATGAATTGAAACTCAATGCTATACAAGATAGGTGGATGGCTCTCCTTAGTGAGTTTTATTTTGAAATAAAACACATCAAAGGAAATGAAAACAAGGTGGTTGATGCCCTTAGAAAAAGTGTGAAAATGATTCACCTGGAAGCGGTAAGAACCTGTGAAATGGATGTCATGGAGAGTGTGAGGAATGCATAAGAAACAGATGCATTTTTCAATACCATGATGTCATATCTAAAGAAAGAGCCCATAGGGATAAGGTATGAAGGCTATCAAATGTTGTATGAAGTCCTACTAATCTACAGAAACATATTGTATATTCCAAGTTATGATGAATTGAAGAGGTTCATAATGGATGAACTACACAAGAGACCATATACTGGTCATACAGGTTATCAGAAAATGATCACGGCCACTAGGAAACAATTCTATTGGCCTGGATTGAAAAGGGACATAGTTGACTATCTAACTAAGTGTCTAGAATGCCAGCAAGTTAAGGCAGAACGCTGGAACCCAACAGGGTTGTTACGGCCTCTACCAATCCCAAAATGGAAATGGGAAACCATCTCCATGGATTTCATCACTGGATTACCAAAATCGACCAAGCAGAATGATTCCATCATGGTAGTGGTGGACAAATTGAGCAAGTTTGCTCACTTCGTTCCTCTCAAGTAAACTTGCAAGGAAATATATATTGCCAACATATTCATGAAGGATATATTCAGACTGCATGGCATGCCTAGGGATATTATATCTGACAGAGACACAAAATTTAATTCAATCTTTTGGAAGTCCTTGATGGTTGATTTTGAGACTAAATTGTTGTTTAGCACAGCCTATCACCCTCAAATAGATGGACAAATAGAAAGAGTGAACCAAATATTAGAAGACATGCTAAGGATGCATGTAATGCATCAACCTAAGAGGTGGGAAGACTACGTACCATTGGTATAATTTTCTTACAACAATGGTTATCAAGAGTAATTGAAGACGAACCCTTTTGAATCCCTCTATGGTAGACAATGAAAGATTTCAATCAGCTGGAGTAATCCAGTGGATAGAATTACAATCAGACCTGACATGCTAAAGGAAATGGAACAACAAGTAATTCAGATTAAGAAAAATCTGAAAACTTCTCAGGATAGACAAAAGAGTTACGTCGATGGAAAGAGAACTCCTAGAGAGTTCAAGACAGGAGACTATGTCTATCTCAGAATTAGACCCAAGAAGAGTTCCCTAAGAATGGGAGCTTGTGCCAAGATGGACCTCGGTATTGTGGACCCTTTGAAATATTAGATAGAGTGGGACATGTAGCCTATAGGCTATCACTCCCTCCCACATTGAAGGCACATAATGTTTTCCATGTTTCATTATTGAAGAAATGTGTACATGATTCTAATCATATAATTGACTGTTCTATGATTCAGGTGGAACTGGAGGGAGAATTCCTGCCAAAATCTATTCAATGCACACTAGATAGGAAGGAAACCTCACTTAGGAACAAAACCATTGCATAGGTCAAGGTGCAGTGGAAACACTTTGGCCCATATGAGGCTACATGGGAAATGGAGGATGCCATGAAACAAACATATCCCTTTTTGTTTACTTTTTCATATGTAGAGCACATTGACAGATAGAACATCGAGGACGATGTTCCTTTAAGGGGGAGGGGATTGTAACACCCATGTTTCCCCTAGTTTGCAAATATAAATATATTGTCCAAGAGACTATGGAAAACTCGAGATGTGTGAATGTTTGATTTGATGAACATTTGTATAAAAGGTCAAGGAATGTAATTTATGTTATTAATAGAAATGGACAAGTGTTGCATGACTGCTAATGGTGGGGGATTCTTAATATAGACCATGGATGCTATGAAATATATGGTTAGGGGAACTGGGAATGGTTGAGATAACCCGCACCAAACCAATACCTTGCTAGATTTAATTGCTCAGGACCATAACAATCCTCTGACCCAAGGGATGAATTACAGTCATGCTGGTAGCTGGGAAGACCTCCTCAAGAGTTAATGAGGGGATGGGGTAAAGCACCCATCTGTAAGTATTTCAGACCTAACCATGGACTGGGAATTCGTACCACACAAAATCTTGCTGAGGAAGGAAATAAAGGAAGGCATGGTGGGAAGAGGAAGAGATGCGAAGAGAAGTAGAGAAGAGAGACTAAGCTCTCAAGTTCGAGGAAGAATGGAGAAACGAACGTATTTTGGTCGAAGGATGTGGCTAGTAGGGTTATGATACAAGCTGATAAATGAGGGTGCTAAGTGACTGAGGAAGTACTCAGGAAGGCCTCCTTGCATGGTATAGAGAAACCCGTTGCCAAAATCTTGTGGGAGGAGGAGAGTAACCTCTGTCCCTGATTATTGTTGAGTTGTAAGACACAATTATCTCTCAGAGAATCATGGTATAGATCAGGAGTGGCCACTGGTAAATCTATTAGGATTGATTGAGCCTATGGTTGGTTGGAAACAGGCACCCCTTTCAGCAGTCGCATCATGATTTATGATTCTGGTAAGTATTTCCATATTTTGTAATTTGAAATGGAGTAATGAATGAATGTATGCATTTATACATCTAAGAATGGTATTTGTATTGAATGATCAAGTTATGTTTATGCATTTAACCTCTTGTGAACTTATGTTTCTGATTGATCGTCTATATGCTCCAGTTTATCCTTTGAGACGTCTTTGGGATGTAAACTTGTAGGAGGGTTGGGCTAGAAAACATTGCATCAATCTAACCTTGTCGGTATTGAGAGGATATCTCCTTTAGACTCCTTTATGTGCAACAGTGACACCATACCCAAGTCCTTAGCAAGTTCACGATGAGGAAGATGTGCTTAACTCGCGATATTTTAGAAGGACCCATGTGACCAATGCCAAGGAACCCTGTGTTAAGCCTAAGGGAGATAATTCCTTCTTGCTTTGGAACTCCAGAAGTCTGGGACTTCAGAGTATTGTTGGCCCAAATAGTCGCAAATCGACTGAAGGTGACAGAGAGTTACAGTTACCTGTAAGGTTGAAGCACATTGGGCAGTTTCCCTAGTGGTTAGATGAACTTATCTTACCAACTAAACTGGGATCCAACCCCCCATCGCGAAGTAGCGCCAGCCACCGATCGAGAATGTTTGAAGGTTACCTCAATTGTTGGATATACACCGATAAGACTTCGGAAAAGTTCAGCTTCGAGATAATAGAGATGTTATAACATCAAACTCCCCAAATGTCGAAGTTATGAAGTAAAGGAGAGCCGTAGATTTGGGGAATATCGTTAGGAGCCCCTCCTACCATTCGATCACCCAGGAGAAGGGACCTGCACATGGCACTTCGGTAAATTCCTGCTTCAGGAGAATGGAGCGGTAGTAAATCCAAAAATCCCGAAGGTCAGAGTCGCGAAGTGACCAGGACCGTAGATTTAGGGATCCTTCAAGTTCCTTCCTAGTCGTAGAATTCACAATGTAGTCAGCCTGGAGTTGACCGCTTCGGGAGGACAGGGGTGTTATAACGCCAAAATTCTCAAACGAAAAAGTCACGAAGTAATGAGAACCATCGATCCTTGGATCCTTCGAGATCCCTCTCAACCATCAATATACAGGGGATGTGTGGTGTTATATCCTTTAGTCGGGAGGATGAGCACTCCAAGGAATTTTAGGTGTGGTGTGTCAAAAAACTCTGAAGCCCGAAGTAACGAGAGTCGTCAATTCAAGGATGCTTTGAGACATTATCTAACTGTTAGATCTGGGTTGTGGTCAGCCCAATGCTAAAAAACTTCAGGAGAAAAGAGGAATTTTCATCGAAAAACTCCTGAAGGCCAAAATCGCGAAGTAACGCTAGACATGGATCTATAGATCCACGTGGTCGGATCTCGACCGTGATATTTGAGGGATGTTAGAAGGTTGTTAGATTGGTGTGACATGGCAAGCTGACATCACCAAGGTGACATGGACTAACAATCGATGCACCACATGTCATCTCGATTTGTGGTTTTCGTAGACTCTATATGCCTATTATAATGTGACATGTGTCACCCCTGACCCTTCCATGTGTCAGCCCCTAGTACATTCCCACCTAGCCAAAGTGGTTAGTGAAGTGACCGAAACTCCAGGATTTTGGGACCTCAGGACTCCATAGGATTTGGGGTGTAGCGCAATAAAGTGACCCAAAAGCCCTGAAGGCCAGAACCATGTGGCAGGCTTACAGGACTTCGGGACTTCGAGACTTTGGAAGGTCTCGTGTGTAGACAGTAAGGAGGCATTCAGCGTCGAAGTGTCGAAGTTCATGTTGTCCTGCGTGTTAGACATCTACGTGTTAGACGAAGGTTAATTCTGTTATCACCTAATGTTGTAAGGGAGGCATTTTCCTAACAAATTCCCCCCTTTGGAAAAAAGAAGACAAAAGTGGGTGGAAAACCCACTTGTCCTAAGTTTTATGAGCGGGCGTATTTGATTTAAAAGATGCATGGATCTGGGAAACCATGATTTGCGCACCCACATCTACAGACGAGGTCCAATTCCAGACCCCCATTTTCTTCCTTTAATGGGGGGGGGGTCCAATATGGTGTCGCGCAAGTCTGAAAGGATGGGATTAAAGCGCCCAGATCTACGACTAATGTGCAATTTCAGACCACCCTTGCCTTTCTAATTTTAATGAAGGAGGGGGGTCTGATATGGTCATCTCCATGTGGGTCCCCCTCAATCGCTTACCTCCTTTTCCCCCTTATGACAAGAATCCCCACTCTGCCTCCCCTATCCTCCTATCACATCTCCCACTTCCCTTCTACCCTTCACCACCGCACACCTGTCCTCCACTATCCCAGGTGTCATGCTCCCATTCCCTTTGTCCTTATTATTTCCCGACACCTGTGCCCCCATGCTCCATGTCACTTCCACCTGTTTCCTATCCATATTCTCATGTAACTCCTCATCTGGTGTCATAGCCCCCGATTCTTCACCACCTGGTGCTTCCACCTCAACACCCCTCATCTCACCTCCACATTTTTGGCACCATCGCCTTCCCCACTAGGTCCTCATCCATGTTTGCAATCCATACCCCCTCATAGAAATCCAGCGAAGTAGCAATGGCCAAGGAAAGGTCTCCACATTTTCCAAGAAGCAGAGTTGATCAGGCCTTACCTAATCCCAATAAAGTAGTTATTAAGGTTGTTGATGGTGGTTGAACATTGTCTCCTTCCATAAATAGAAGGTTGGGAAGGGACAAGCACAGAGGAAGATTGTCAATCCATCCTGAAAAATATCGTGTCTGATAGATGACTGCATGGGCATTCTACCCGACGCCTACATGCGCAGCCTGATAGGGAAGCTTACCAACGCAAAGCCATGAATGAAAAAAAGATCATGTCTTCAGCAACTGAGCTAGCTCCAAGTATTTAGAGGAATTTTTTCCATTTTTGTTAGTATCTATGGTAGAGCTAAGATCCCTTTTGTAATGTTTGGATGAAGCATTGGTTTCCCTGGTTATGTATATGTCTGTGAGACTTCTTAATTAATTACAGACAACTTCCTTACTCCATCTTTTTTCCATCTAATACTGAAAGAGTTCATGATTGACTGATTCCCATGAATTATTGTGACTGTGCTATGATAGATGTTTAATTGTAACATTGTTACAATTTCTTTTAGTGTTCTTATAATTAGAATACAAGAAGTTCTTGTGTTTAAGTTCTTCCTCTTTGGGTTGTTGCAAGATTGATGCTCACAACAAACCTTTACATTCTCTCACCGAAGTCTTCCTCCTACTCACCCTTATTACAACTTACTGTCTGAAGTTAAACTAAGACCTCACCTATTCATTCATAGCTTAGTCTAGGTTTAAACGATATTGTTCTAAGTCTATTCTCTTTCGATCACCCTTTATAAACAAACTATGACATATAAACTGATGGTTATTAGGCTTACTTCTGCCGCAATCCAAGAGTGACTTCCGGTGCTAACACGTATGGCGTTGTTTCCTTTAGCGACACCTAAAGCTGACCCAGAGAATATTTTCAAAAATGGAAAGGCCTTTGGAGGAGGTACTTCTACTTCTAAAATAGGTATTTATAATGATTTTCATTGTCCTATAGGAACTCCAACCCCTACATCTCATTCTTTTTTTTGCCTTCTATTGGATTTTCCCGAAGTCTGAAGTTTGGGAGTGTTCCTACTAAGTTTTCTCCTCCTGGTCTTGGATTAGAGGGAGAAATCCTTGTCACTCCCCTTTCTCCTGAGGTTGTGCCCTGGTTCAAACCCAACACCTCAAAAGATTTTCCTACCCCAGGTTTTACCACCCCTCCTCCTATTACTACTGCTACTGAAGAAAGGGAAACTTCTATCCCTTTAAGCCATGAATCTCATTCTCCAAATTCCCTGCAGTTTCCCTTTCCTCCTGTAAGCTATGTTCCAGTTTCTCCTGGTTGAACCCATTCTCCTCCACCTCTTATCCCTATGGCAGGTGCTAATCCCCCTATAAACAGAATGGATGCCATAGTGGCTACCAGGTATGCCCCCTTAATCCTACCTCAGCCCATGAATCCTCTCCCCACTGGATATTACTTGAAGTATATGCCTAAATTCACTGGAGAGGAGGACATAACAAATAAAGAGCATCTTGTTGCCTTCTACAGTTATGCATACAACCTGAATATTGAAAATGAAGATGTTTGGATGAGATTCTTTGTCCAAAGCCTTGATGGTGAAGTTAGGAAGTGGTTTAGAGGATTGACCCTCGGTTCTATTGCTGGGATTGAAGCTTTGGGTAACACCTTCCTGAGACAATGAGGAGATAAAAAAGACTTCATGTATTACATGACAGATTTTGGGTCCTTGAATAAAAAGAATGGATATTATGTCTCTGAATTCTCCAAAAGATTCAATAAAATGTATAATAAGATCCCTGCTAAGATCAAGCCCACAGAAGCCTCTGCCAAAATCTCTTATTCTAATGCATTTGACCTTGAATTTTGCCTCCTGTTGAGAGAGAGAAGATCTATTTCCCTAGCTCAAATGCAAGATGCGGTCGTAGAAGTAGAATCTAATGTGTTGGCAGTTGGCAGGCTCAGAAATAAGGTTGTTACAGACAAAATAAATTGAAGATCATATGCCTCAACCTCTGACCCCTCTGTGCCTCACCCTTAAGTGGATGAATTGACCAATATGGTGAAATCTCTTTCTGCAGAGATGGAGAAGATGAAATTTGAAGGGAAGAAGACATACATAAATCCTCAAACGGTGGACAACAAAGGAAACTTCAAGAGTCCTAACAACAACGTTCCTTATATTATTCCAAGGGAACAAAGGAACAGAGATAGAGATGATCAGAGGATTCAAAACCCTCTTCAAAATAACCTGGTTGATGACGAGGAGAGGTAAGAAGAAGAGATTGACCCCGAAATCCATTGTTTTGGAGACACCCCCAATTTTCCTCATTTGACTCAATCAGCATATGAGAAGTCTCTCATGAACAGTCAGCTCAATGATCTGAGCAAGGGAGGCAAGGCTAGCAGCAACCAAAATAGATATAACCTCCGATCCAAGAAGAAGTTGGGACGCCCAATGTTCCTGAGCAGCCTACCAGAGTGGAGAATCCCACTAAAGATATGGCAGACAATAGTAAGGGTAAGAAACTCCAATCCCCCTCTCCAGTAGTCCAAGATCCTTTTCCTGAAGTAAAATAAATCCCAAATCCCCCCTCCTCTTTTAATTTTGAGCATGAAATTCAGAAAATCAAAATCCCTGTACCCCTCTCTAAACTGGTCAAACATGAAGATTTCAAAAGGAGCTTCTCCAAGCTATTGTAGTCTGAACCCTCATACCGTCCCACAGACTCAATTAACTTGCAAGATGAAAATCCTGCAGTGATATTAGGTCTTATGGTGGAATACAGAGATGATTCATACCCTCCCTTCTACACATCCATGAACATACATGACAAGGTGTTGTACAATTGTTTGATGGACTCAGGGGCCTCTCATAATCTCATGCCCAAAACTGTCATGGAAGAACTCGGTCTGGAAGTCACGAAACATTACCATGAATTGTATTCCTTTGATTCTAGAAGAGTCCAATGTCTACGAGTCATCAAATATCTGGTGGTAACCCTGTTTCAGCTGCCCATGAAAAGAGTGGTTATGGAAATTGTAGTAGCTGATGTTCCCCCAAAGTCTGTCATGTTGTTGTCAAGATCTTGGATACAAAAACTTGGAGGAACATTATAGATGGACCTCACATATGCCACTATTCCTGTGTTTGGGGGGGAACATAGAATACTTTACAGGGAAGCCCAGCTGGCATATATTATTAGTGATGAAACAAACCCCACCAACCATCCTATCTTTTCACTTGACACCGATCTAGGGTCTAGTTTGTTTCATTTCACTAATACTCTTGGAGCCCCTCCTGAAATCAGAAAAAGGCCCATTTCTTATCATGAAATTCCTCCTCCAACTACTTCTGTATGGAATATGTTCTTCGACGGGGCCTCTTCTAGTGAAGGTGCTGGTGTCGGAGTGGTTTTTATGTCACCTTGTCAGGAAACCATATCCCTATCATACAAGCTAGAGTTTGAAACTACCAATAATGTGGTTGAATATGAAGCTCTTGTTTTTGGTTTAAGGGATACAAAGGAAATGGGAATTGAAGAGGTAGAAATGTTTGGAGATGCTGAGTTGATAGTCCAGCAGGTCAGAAATGCTTATCAGGTTAAGCATCCTCGGCTCAGAAGTTACAAAAATGAGGTCTAGGACTTAATTGACAATTTCTTCTTAGCCTTCAACATTTCATTCATTCCAAAGGACAAAAATACTTTGGTTGATTCCCTAGTTGTTTCAGCTGGCCAGTTTAGGATCCCTCTGCCACCCAAGTTCAAATATGATGTTGAGATAAGATATAGGCCCTCTATACTGGACAATATCAAGCATTGGATTATATTTGAAGATGATCTTGAAATCAGAAAATTTCTTGAGTCTGTTGATGAGTTCTTTGCGTTACACATTGATCAGGATCCTGACCCCGAAGGTGACTCTTTCCCTGAGGTGTTTTTAAATAAAATTGCTAATCATCATATTATGCAATTGCCTAGCAATCACATTCCAAAGGGACTAGTTCCTTTAGAAAGATTGTTCGATGGGAATGATGTGGCAGTAAAGGGCAAGGTTTGAAATGGGGATGCTGATGTAACTGAGTGCAACATTGGCACAGAGGAGGAGCCAAAGTTTATCAAATTGTCAAGCAGCCTGTCAATGGAGCAAAGAGCTAAGTATACTGAGTTATTAAAAGAATTTGTTGATTTGTTTTCCTGGACCTATGAATACGTCGGGACATATGACACTAGCGTCATTGAACATAAGATCCCACTAAAGGAAGAGGCTAAGACATTCAGGCAGAAGCTAAGACAGATTAATCCCATGTTGATGTCTGTCATGGAAAGAGAAGTGAAGAAGTCATTGGATTCCCAAATCATTGTCCCTTTGAGATATTCTGAATGGGTGGCCAATTTGGTCCCAGTGAGGAAGAAAAGTGGAGAAATTAGAATCTGTGTTGATTTCAGAAACTTGATTAGAAGCTCAAAGAAGGAAAATTACCCCTTACCAAAGATGGAACACATATTGCAGAGGGTAACTGGTGCATCCAAAATTTCAATGATTGATGGCTTTTTGGGCTACAATCAGATATCAGTTATGCCTAAGGACAGAGAATAAACAGCCTTCACCACTCCTTGGGGTACATTCATTTTTGCCAAAATTCCTTTTGGATTGATGAACGCAAGGGAAACCTTTCAAAGAGCCATGGATATCACTTTCATGGGAGAAAAGGACAAGTTTGCGGTCATCTATCTGAATCACATTACAGTCTTTTCAAATTCTGATAAAGAACACCCTCAACACCTAAGGAATGTCTTCTCAAAATGCAGAAGGTTTGGTCTTTCCCTCAATCCCAAGAAGTCCCTATTTTCTATGATGGAGGGAAAATTGTTGGGTCACATAGTATCAACTGAGGGATTCATGATTGATCCCAGCAGAGTGGAGGCAATTCAAACCCTGCCACTACCTAGGTCTAGGAAGGAAGTCCAGTATTTTCTGAGCAAGATTAACTTTCTAAGAAGGTTTGTTTCCAATTTTTTTGAAATGGTGAAACTCATAACGGCCATGCTCAGGAAAGGCCATGAAGTAAAGTGGGTTGTCAAGTCCAGAAATTATTTTGAATAGATCAAGAAAGTATTGATTGAGGCACCTGTGCTTATCAATCTTGATTACTCAAAGGATTTTCTGATTTTTTCTTTTGCTTCATTTGACACAGTGGCAGTTGTTTTACTACAAAAGAATGCAGAAGAGCTGGAGCAGCCCATTTCATTTTTCAGCAGGGAATTAAGAGATGCAGAGGTCAAATATGACATCATGGAGAAACAAGCCTATGCCTTAGTGAAATCTCTTAAGGCTTTCAGAGTTTATGTTCTGCATTCTAAAATTATTTCGTATGTCCCTTCAGCTTCTATGAAGGACATTCTCATTCAGTCCGACATAGATGGGAGAAGGAGAAAGTGGATTGCCTAGATCCTTGAGTTCGATCTAGAAATAAATCCCACCAAGTTAGTTAAAGGGCAGGGTTTATCCAAGCTACTAGATGAATCCAATTGTAAGGCATTGGGGGTTAACTTCATCAACACCTGCTCATAAATTCAGCAGGCTAGGTTGTCTGGTGGCAATCCTCGAGACAGTCCTTCGTTAGCAGAATGCACCTGGTATGGAGACATTATATATTTTCCGCAAGAGCTAAAGCCTCCTGATGGAATGGGGAAGAGTAAGGCAAGAGATTTAAATCTTAAAGCAATCAGGTATTGCCTTATTAACCAGGTCTTGTATTGGAAATACCCTCTGGGAGTGCCTCTAATATGTCTGAACCCCCAGGAGGCCCAAAGGATCATATTTGATTTTCATAGGAGCCTATGTGGGGGACACCATTTTTGGAATACTTCAGCCCACAAAATTCTCAGGGTTGGTTACTACTAGCCCACTTTATTCACCAATGTCTACAGAGAAGTAAGAGCCTGCATCAAATGACAAACAATTTCAGGAAAGAAGCAGCTCAAATCTCTGCTACTAAAGCCTATAGTAGCTTTAGGACCTTTTTAGCAATGGGGGTTGGACTTCATAGGAGATATTCATCCTCCTTCAAGTGGTCAAAATAGATGGATATTGACTGCAACAGATTATTTCACCAAATGGATAGAAGCTATCCCCACCAGGAGTGCTTCACACAAGGTAATCATCGGCTTCCTGAGAGATATCATAGCAAGGTTTGGTTGTCCCAGTAGAATTTTCACTGATAATGATGCATCTTTCAAGTCTGAGCCCCTGGTCAGATTCTGTGAGCAGTTTGGGATTTCACTTATTCACTCCACTCCCTATTATCCTCAAGGAAATGGATCAGTGGAGTATTTTAATAAAAGTCTAATCAATCTCATTAAAATATTGTTGGAAGACAATAAGAAGGCATGGGATTCAAAGCTAAAATTTTCTCTGTGGGCTGATTGAGTGAAAACAAAGAGGTCCCTGGCCACCTCCCCTTTTCAACTTGTCTATGGGACATAAGTTGTATTTCCCACTCAGTTGGCTCTACCTGTAGAAAAACTCTTTCAATATTATGAAGGAGAGCCAAACAATATGGTCAGAAGAATTCATCAACTGGTGGAAGTGTAGAAAACTAGAGAGTAGGTAATGGACAGAGTTCACAATCGTCAGCAGAAGATCAAGCAGACCTTTGACAGGAAGGTCAGAAAAGAATATTTCCAACTGGGAGATCTAGTGCTTAAATGGGATGCACCCAGGAAAGATAGAGGGAAACACATCAAGTTCGACACCCTCTGGATTGGGCCCTTCAATATCTCTGAAGTATTATTGAACAACACCTACAAGTTGTAGGATTTGGAGGGAGAAGAATTTTTTTATGGCCCTATGAATGTGCATTTCCTGAAGAAGTATTTTGTTTGAGCCATGAGTGGCTCTTCAGTTTTTTGTAAATATGTTTTCCTGTTTGTTTTCAGCTTAATAAATGACTCCATATCCCAATAGCAAGGCACTGAAGCTGTAGTAAAGTTCTTGGCAACTCGCAGGGAGCATGCCATCCCCCATGGAGCCTGATGTTATCACCAAATGTTGTAAGGGAGGTTTTTTCCTAAAAAATTCCCCCCTTTGGCGAAAATATGACAAAAGTGGGTTGAAAACCCACTTGTACTAAGTCTTATGAGCAGACGTATTTGATTTAAAGGATGCGTGGATCTGGGTGACCTTGATTTGCGCACCCAGATCTACGGACAGGGTCCAATTCTGGACCCCCATTGTCGTTCTACCTTTAATGGGGGGGCTCCGATATGGTGTCGCGCAAGTTTGAATGGTTGGGATTAAAGAGCCCAAATCTATGGTTGAGGTCCAATTTCGGACCCCCCTTGCCTTTTTTCCTTTAATGAAAGGGGGGGGGTGGGAGGTTTGATATGGGAGGCTCCATGTGGGTCCCCTTCAATCACTTACTGCCTTCACCCCCTTGTGACAAGTCTCCCCACTCTGCCTCCCCTATCCCCATGTCACATCTCCCACTTCCCTTCTACTCTTCACCACCACACACCTGTCCTCCACTATCCCAGGTGTCATGCCCCCATTCCCTTCGTCCTTCTTATTTCATGACACATGTGCCCCCAGGCTCCATGTCACTTCCAACTGTGTCCTATCCATATTCTCGTGGCACTCCTCATATGGTGTCATAGCCCCCGATTCTCCGCCACCCAGTGCTTCCACCTCAACACCCCTCGTCTCGCCTCCACATTGTTGGCGCCATTTCCTTCCCCGCCAGATCCTCATCCATGTTCACAGGCCATACCCCCTCATAGAAATCTAATGAAGTAGCAGTGGACAAGGAAAGGCTGCCACGTTTTCCAAGAAGCAGAGTTGACTGGGCCTTACTTAATCCCGAGAAAGCAGTTATTAAGGTGGTTAACGGTGGTTGAACATCGTCTCCTTCCATAAATAGAAGGTCGGGAAGGGAAAAGCACAGAGGGACTGTCAGTCCATCCTGACAAATATTGCGTTTGATAGATGAATGCATGGGCAGTCTGCCCGACGTCTGCATGCGCAGCCTGACAGGGAAACTTACCAACGCAAAGCCATGAATGTAGAAAATATCATGTCTTCAGCAACTGAACCAGCTCCAAGTATTTAGAGGCATTTTTTCCATTTTTGTTAGTATCGATGGTAGAGCTAAGATCCCTATTGTAATATTTGGATGAAGCATTGGTTTCCCTAGTTATGTATATGTCTGTGAGACTTCTTATTTAATGACAGACAACTTCCTTACTCCATATTTTTTCCATCTAATACTGAAAGAGTTCATGATTGACTGATTCACATGAATCATTGTGATTGTGTTATGATAGATGTTTAATTGTAACACTATTACGATTTCTTTTAGTGTTCTTATAATTAGAATACAAGAAGTTCTTTTGTTTAAGTTATTCCTCTTTGGGTTGTTGGAAGCTTGATGCTCACAGTAGACCTTTACATTCTCTCACTGAAGTCTTCCTCCTACTCACCCTTATTACAGCTTATTGTCTGAAGTTAAACTAAAACCTCACCTGTTCATGCATAACCCGGTCCAGGATCCTGAGTTCAAACAATATTGTTTTGAGTCTATTCTCTTTTCATCACCCTTTATATACAAACTGATGGGTATCAGGCTTACTCCTACTGCAATCTAGGAGTGACTTCTTGTGCTAACAGAGTCCAGTCGTGGGATCAAATGGTGGATGGAATTACACCGTGGATGAAGGAACTTGGAGACAATACGTGTGAGGTGGATTCATGTGGATTCCACGTGGCCCTCAACCAATGAACACCCAAATAAATTTAGGAAGCCATAACCCGCAACCCAAAACTCGGATTTGAGTCTGGTAGAATTCATTAGAACACTACGGGTAAGTAGAAGAGGATGAATACCTTGGATAGAGGATTTGAAATGTTAAGGAGAGAAAACAAATTATTCCCCATCCCTAGGAAAGATACTCAGGGGTCAGGTGTGTTACAGAAAGAAACATGCAAAGACATGGTTAGTTCAGTTAGCCACATGGACAAAGAAAAGAGTGGTAGATGTAATAGAGGATTTCCCATTTGAAATGAGTGGATTTCATACTCAAGAAACCTTGAATACTTTACCTCTAGGATCATATGATAATAGGCATGGAATGGTTAGCCATTCAAAAATAAAAATTGAACTGTTATGAGAAGACCTTAGAATGAGAAGATAGAGAAGGAAATGAAAGAGTTTTGCAAGGCATTCGAAAGCCAGTTTCAGTTAGAAAAATATTTTCATTATAGCTTAAGAAATTCAATAGGAAAGGATTCCCCTTATATGCAATACAACTACTTAACTCAGTGGAAAGAAAGGATTTGAAGACGGACTACCACACAGTGTTGTGGGAATTTATAGATGTTTTTCTAGAGGAAGTGTCTGGACTACCTCCTAAGAGAGATATTGACTTTTCAATAGACCTTATACCTAGGGCGGTACCAACATCAAAAGTACCCTTTCAAATGAGCACACCATAATTGGTGGAGTTGAAGGCACAATTGAAGGAGATGTTGGACAAATGTAACATTAGGCCGATTGTGTCCCCGTGGGGTACGTTGCATTTGTGCATTGAGTACAAATAGTTAAATAAGATGACCATCAAGAATAAGTATCCATTACCTAGGATCGATGATCTTTGTTATCAAATCAGGGGAGCTAAAATTTTATCTAAGATTGACTTGATATATGCATATCACCAAGTCGAGATCAAGGATGAAGACATCCACAAGACAACTTTTAGAATGCGATATGGACACTTTGAGTTTTTGGTGGTTCCATTTTGGATTACCAATGCACTAGCTACCTTCATGTGCTTGATGAATAGTGTTCTCAACAAATATTTGGATACATTTTTCTTTGTGATTGTTGATGATATTCTGGTGTATTCCAAAATTAGAGAAGAGCATGAAGGCCATCTCTGGATGGTGTTATAGGTGTTGAGAGATCACCAGTTGTATTGTAATATCCCTAAGACCGAACCCAATTGTAAATGTAAATACAAATGTACTTAAGATGGTGAGTTGTTTTGATATCATTTTTGTATGCACATTTCATGGCATAGTGCATGCATGTACTGCGTAGTAAAATGAGGAAGTGTGCACATTCCAGGATACCACGCGCAACATCTTAAGTGTGCGTGATTTTGAGGCCAGGGAGACTTTGTGTATATGATATGTTTTATAGGCTGGTGAGTCAGTTATTATAAGCTAGGATGCTTATGTTTTGATTAGGTGGGAGAGCCTAGATGTTAAAGGCCAGTGCGCCTATTTTTGTACATGTCTCATATTTAATATAAAATACATCATTGTGCGCAGACCGACCACGATAAAAGAGATGGGGGACTAAACTCCACTAGTTAGGGAAAGGGGCTAAGCTAGGGAGCTTGAGCCAAAAAGGAATATTATATTAATATTTCTTAAATCATAAAGTATGGATAATTACTCTATCCTAAGTTCTAAAGTTGGGGACAAGTGGGCCAAAGTAGCTCCCAACATGACAAGTGTCAAGTTGGGGACATGCATACATATTGTTGGGACTTAGTTCATTTTGACACCCCCCCATCATTCTTACCATCATATTTTCCATGATTCCTTCCATCATTCATCCATGATGCCATGACCATTTTTCACTCATGCAGTCAGTTATACTCCATACTTTATGTCACTATACCTGAGCTTGTATCCATGGCCATAGATATTTGTGTAGTTGGTTAGCTGGGGAGATGGACTAAAGAAGTGGGTGGTTAGGCCCGTGGGATACTGAAGAAGCGGGTTGTTAGGCCCGTGATCAATTTCTCTCTGGGTGAGAGAATTGTTGGGAATTTATTTCTTGAAGGTGATAAACTACAGTTACAGGGCTCTGAGACATCCTGTCCAGCCTGTTGCTGAAGCCCTGGAAGGGAAGTGGGGAAGTCGAAAGACTATTGAGAAAAGAAGGGGCACACTTCCTGGGGTGGGATAGGCATGTGGGGAATGAGAGACTGTAGGTTGTTAGTTTGAGTAGGCACCTCTCATGGAGTCTTTCCTGTTTTCCATGAACCATTAGCCTGGTTAGGAACCCTTTACCCAGTGGAGTTTAGTCCCAACTCGAGGGTGACTCACTGTTGAGAGTGATGAACAGTATGGTCTAAGGCAGGGAGGTTCGTGGAAGGTATGCACGTAGTTGGTGATATTCTTAAAAAGATAAGTGTTAATTGTGTGATAAAATTACATGATTCATTGGTATCTACATGTTTAATTTATGGGTTTATCATATGCATGGTTATAACTATCTGTAGGATTTTGGGTATTTCCTGTATATGTTGCATGTCTATGTTTACTGTTATTTCAATTTGAATTTGTGCATTTACGTAATGCATTTGTCTGTTACGTTTTATATATAAAGATTCTGCAAGAGTGGTGTGTGTGTATGTGTTAAATGCATGCAGTTAGAAAATCTCATGTGGCATAGCTCAGAATAGAAGCTGGGTATGTTACAGTATGTTCCACAGAGAGAACGTAAGTGTTCTCTGGCATAGCATGGCCTGGCCATGGATGGATGGGGATGTTACAATATGGTATCAGAGCTAAGTAAAGCATCTAAGTAGTGGCATGATCCGGCCTATTGGTGGCTGGGGATGTTACAATATGGTATCAGAGTTTCAGTTTTCAACACTGAGCCTGGATGGGACAAGAAATTTGAGTTGAAGCAAAATGTCACAGAGGATTTATTTCAAAGTGGCAAAATTTCAGTTTGTAGAACGTCCATGGTAAAACGTAACAGCAACTGGGCAAAAATGGGGAAAAGCCCCAATTTCTGTGGTTGAATTCATGAGGAAATGGAGAAATTCAGCCAAGTGATGAGATATTGTTGATTTAATATCTGTTCTAGCAAATTCAAACCTGGAATTGGTCGAATTTGAAGTTACAGTGAATCCATGACAGTTGGAGCGAGTTTTATAATTAAAATTCCCAATTCGTGAATTGACTTTGGGAAAAATTCATTCCAGAAATATCAACCCACAACGATCTGTTGTTACATAGGTTGAGTTGGTGTTATCACGGTGAAATTGAATGAATTTCATAGTTTTCGAATGTCTATGGTGAATTGGAAAAAAAAAAAAAGCCCCAATTTCTGCAGTGGAATTCATGAGGAATCAATGCGCATAAAGGTGAATGTGCACAGTTGGGCGCACCAAAAATTCATGTGGCGCAATGAAAAGATCAATATAGGTAAAATATGGCACTACATGGCAAGGTATTGGTGTGCAGGTGGGCATGGAAAATTTTGACGCCGTCCGGAAAAATATTGGTGTGTAGGTGCACGCGGAAAATTTTGGCGTCGCGCGGGAAAATATTGTTGTGCATGTGCGCACACTAAATTTATCATTGCACGGAATGCACACACATAAGAAGGTGCACACAATGTATACACACATAATAATGGTGCGCAAGGTGTATGCAGTATTGGTAGAGTGCAGAGGAGTTTGGTTGGCGCATGACACAAAACTGCACGCAAGTTATTGGCGCGACAAAGAAGTGATACGCAGTGGTTCTAAAGTGCATGAAGCACGATTTACCTTGTGATGTTGCATCACATGGTAAATACGTGTGCACAGATTGAAATTTGTGCGCGCGAAGTTGTTTGAAGGGTGAAGAACAACAAAAAACCAATGAATTTCCACGACGTTTTATATCGTTTGAACGTCACCTTTTTGCAGCACATTTTTGGAGGGCCTTAAGAGCATTTTTTAGCAACAAAAAAACCACGAGAAAATAGTGTTCCAAGGCACACTTTATCTCTATAGTTCAAATAAAAGAGCTCAGATAGATATTTCTAATGGTGTAAATTGTTCGTCAAATGGAGCTTTTATGAGAAAGATACAACATAAATAGTGAAGGGTAAATTATAAGACCCAACTAGCTCCATGGAGCCATAACTTTCTGCTCAAGACTCGAAATTGAGCATGTGAGCAGTCGTTGCAAAGGTCTTAGATAGTGGAATATAATTATCCACCCAAAAAATTGATCAAGGTATTCAAATTTCCAGGAAATCAAAAGGAAGAATTCTGATATATATTATTGAACCATAATGGTTCATATTTTCATGAAATTGTTGAAACAGTTATCCTAACAAAGTTTTGTTGGCTGCACATTTTGCAGAGTTAAAAATAAATAGATCAAGACCAAATTTATCACTAAAATTTCATCCACAAATGGTTATAGGAATCCAGCATCTCCAAACAACTATTAGTTCACCCATGGACCAAAAATGCATTTCCAAAAGGCCCAAAACTATACAATCAGCAATAAAATCAGCATGCGCTAAGACTACACAGGGAGCGCGCGCACATGCACCATTTAGAAACACAGGAAAAATCACACATGCGCACGATGCGCGACTGTGGACACAAAAAACCGAGCATCCCTCAAAACAACGCATTTATGATATTGGTCGGCATCCCACCCACTTCTAGTTCAGCTTCCAAGTCGATTTGACAGCCAAATCTCGGCTGAATTCGGCTGGGTGGTTGGTCAAAGACCTAAGGGTGCCCTAAATGGCCCATTGTTCACACTAAAAGCTGGTTGAATAATGCCTCAAAGTTATGCTATAAAAGGAAGCCATGGGTGCACTACATTTTCAAGGGAATTCATTTGTATTGTTATGCTGCTAATATTCTCTTCAAGGATCCTCTTTCCTCATCAACAATATGCTAGTACCATTTCACTTAGCCATTCATATCACATCTATAATGAATGTGCTTTGGATTCTCTTCACCATTTCATTCTAGTTCCTCATTTGTAATAAGAGCTCAATATTTGGGGGTCCAAGAGCCCTCCCTTGGAGGAAGAGGGGACCCAAAGTCTCCCTTTCTCTTTGGTTTTTTATTTCCACTAATACAATCCTTTCCATTGGTGGCATGAGTCTTGTTTGTCCCTTGTTCTTATGTTCTTATGCACTCAATTTTAATTTATTTTATCATTTTTAGTTTACTTCTTTTCTTATCTTTTATCCTTTATACTTCTAACTCTTTCCTTTACTAGTGTCTTGCCTAGCTGACCCAACTAGGCTTGTAAGCACCATTATTTTGCTCATTTAGGTGACCAAATAGGTGCAATAGATTGGTGACTCCACTGGGGAAAGGTATCAATTTCCTAGCCCATTTGGGTTATTTTAGTTCTTATTTTTGTTTCTTTAACTTGCAGGGATCAAAACCGACCCAAGCCGACCTACAAAAGGCCAAGTTCAACGCTGAGCAGATAGAATTTCATCTGAAATTTTCTTCACAACCGTGTAACAAACAATGTGCACATGTTTTAACCCCTAGGCATGTCTTCAACGAATGTGCGCCAAAACCAATATATCGCTCAGTGCCTTCTGCGCACCTGCACCCATAAATCTATTTCAATTCGTGCATTGGCACTGAGAGCGCCTCTGTCTATTCTGAGGCCCGCGCACCTGTGCAGAAAAACACACATTGTAAGATTTTTGTGATCTGTGGAAGGTCCATATCCTTCTTAAAGTTGATCCCATGGATATTTTAATCTGCACCACACTTACATTCCCTCTCCATATAAAGGGAATAGTCAAAACGTAGGCACTTAGGGGGTTAAAAATCATTATTTTTCCTCTTTTGCTTTCATGTTGCCACATGGATGGCTTGCTTTGATTAAATTTTAAGTTGGAATCATTCTACATCACATATAAAACTTGCATTGGGACCAGAAATTGGATATCAATCGTTGAATATGCTCTCCTCTCGTGCCCCAGAGCGATCTTGAGAATCAGAAAGAGATTGAAGGAAAATTTCATCTGCCTTAAAAAAGACAAAATCTTTAGGAGAGGACAAGAGCCCCCTCGGAACTCCTCTTAGTTTATTTTTTCAAACACATCTTAAGATTGTAACAGGCCCATACATGCCCACATGCTACAAAGATAGGATAGTGTTGAAATTTACTTTCTTAGATTAAATCACTAGGGAAGTTTTAAGGTTTTGTAACGAGCCCATACGTGCCCACATGTCCACAATCTAGGATAGTTTCAAATTTTTCTTAGATTAAATCACATTAGGGAGTTAAAGGAATAGTAAGGACCCACATGTCCACATGCTAGTTTCCTAGGGTCTTTAAAATTCTGCAAGGTTGTACCAATAACATTTAGTTAATTAGGTAATCAAGACTTGTAAGGACCAAGCGAAGTCCACATGCAACAAGGTGACACCTAAATTATTAAAAATATTGGCACACTTTCACTTGATTCACACACAAAGTCACTACTTACTCAGTTTCATCTCGAAATGTGGAGGTTAAAGTAAGTTTCCTCCAAAGGGATTCCGAAACACCCCACCCTTTCCTTGATGAAACTCTCCACTCCCACTTAATTTCAATGAGATTGGATCACACCCCCAATCTCTCAAACAACCACACCTCAATTTTTTCTAAAAAACTCACTAATTTTTCCTCCACAGGAGGTGCCAAAAGAAATTTTTTAGTCTAGGTAGGATTTCAGGGATAAGCATCCAAATAACTCCCCATTATCTGGTTCTCACATCTTCAAACAATAGAAGTTGTCAAATAGGGAACTTTAAATCCTCCAATACAAGTGTTCCTAACACCATAAGGCAGGGAAATACCCATGAAGGGTTGAAGGGTGAGGTCTGGTTGTTCTGTGCATCCCCCCTTGAGGCACCCATCTCTTGGACGTGATCCATCCTGTGACCCATTTCTTAGGCCGAAAATCTAAATGTCACACTTTGACCGAGGTACCTAGTGACCAAATTTTAGGACATCTACCCAGGTGGCAATTGTTGGATGCAATTTCCCTTGATCGGATTTTGTGTGGCTATTGGGAAATATCGCCATCTCTTTCGAGATATGCACCCTCTACCCCTCATTATATATGATTACTTCATCCTTCACTAGTTCCTCTTCTGATGGCTTCAAAAACCACTATTGAGTGTTATTGGAAGGTCCAGTGTTGTTTGAGAGGAAGGACATTACATCTTTTAGGACACGAGCATTTGTTTTCTTTGTTCTCCCATGTAGACAAAATCCACCTACCCACATGTATGATTCTTTATCAATTGATTTATGTATGATGTTCTTGTGATTACATACGATTGTGAGATATATTGTGAAGGTCCAAGTTATACAAAGTCTCTTGTTCATTAATTGCTCTCATCACCATTTGCACACATCCACCTTGCTAATTGGACATCATAGGGGACCCACAGAACCCCTGTCATTCCAGACGCTTGCTAAATCTCCCTCCCATTCTAGGGGGAGTTCCTAGTCTTGCCAACTCATCGACCATACTTCCCCACACCCCTGTGAATTCTACTGTCATGGGATCATCTTTTCTTGGTTCCACTCTTCTTGGGTCCACTTCCCAAGGTCAAACATCCCCACACTCTCCTTTCCATGGAAGCAGGGGGGCAACTTCTTCTCAAGGGGGAAGTATAAACCCACCTATTCCCCCTCAAGGGTCAGGTACGCATAACACTCACACTATGGCTGGAACTAATCCTCCTCCACCACCACAGATGCCATACTTGGCTTCCCTCAACATACCGAATCTGACTAAACTCACCAATGATCCTATATTGCACAACCCCACATGGCTAGCAATGCCTACCAAACTGCCTTCAGACATCCCCAAGTTTGAAGGAAAATCGGGAGACGATCCCGCCAACCATATCATGACCTTTCACTTATGGTGCTCTTCAAACAACATCACGGATGATTTCGTCCAATTGAGGTTATTTCAACATACACTCACCATCCCATTAGCTAAGTGGTATGTAGAAGAAAAATCTGGGTCCCATGTGACCTTTGAATCCTTGGCCAAAGCATTCTTGACCTTCTTTCAACTACCAATTCATCATGACAATGGCCTCGAACTACTCTCGAAATTAAAAAAAACCTCCTCCATGCACATCATTGACCAAATTCATGAATGGTGTCGGCAACATAGTCTCTACAAAGCTGAAGATACTCCACAACAATGTCTCAATTGGTTCCTCAAATCACTTGTTTCCCTCCTTGCCAAAGATGTGGCTGCCACCTTCCCCCAATCTGAAGAAGAAGCCATTAGCAAGGCCCAAAAGTTCTAACTCATTTACTCATAGTTAGGGTACTTTTATACAGTACTACCTGATGCCCCGAGACCCATGCCATTCGGCCAAGACAAACCTGGGATGTCTCACTCAGCCGATGGATTGATTGGTACCACTACACACCACAATTCACATCCCCAAAAACCACCAATGTATGGAACCCCTCAATATCCACCTACATACGGCGGACCCCCTTATTATAATCCTCCCCATTATCCACAACCATACCCCTTGAAATTTCCTCTGCCACCAGCGGACCACCGCTAGCACCCACAATACACCCCGTAGCTCAACCTAATTCTGGTACCCCCTCCACCTCTGCTTACACCCTAAGCACTATTGAAACCACCACGACTTCCTATTCATCCTACAGATTGTTACCACAACATAATCCATACTTTACGTTTCCTGCTCCCCCCTAGCCTATTCCTTCACCACAAGGACAACCACATGCTGGGGTTAACTTTGTTCAACCATCTCTCGTTCAACAACACTAAAATTTTGAACAATTGAATACGGATAATCCATCCCATCAATTGAACAATCCCATAAAGAAAGGGAAAAAACAAAACAATAATAATCTCGGACCAGGAGGAAACCAGAACCAACCCCAACAGAACCAACCTACAGGGGGCAACCAGAACCAGGGGAACCAGAACCCTCGAGGGGGAAATAACAAAAAACACCAAGGAAAGAACAACAACAATATTCAGACAAACTTCCCTTGTGCCCTTTGCAGTGAGTATGTCCATTATACTCACCATTGCCCCCAAATCACAGACTTCAAACGGATGAAATAATCTGGTAATGGACCACATCCGCCAGCCCTTCCATCCCCCCAGCAGGCCCCACAACAATATGTGCAGCACCCACCCCTGGCCATGTTGAAAAACCCCATACCACATCAAGGGGTGATGAACACCCAATAAGATATGCACCCTTCCCCACCACAAGAAGGACCATATCACAACCCAGGCACTTCGGCAGATCAAACTATCCTCCTCACTAGTGAGGAAGAGGTCCTTCTACAAACGTGCATTCATCGATACAATGCACCCTCTGACCCGACTCCCACTACCTCGGAGGCCACCCCAGTCACAACTGGCCCACCTTTGATGATTTCACACCCTAATACTTAAACACCTCTTCGCATCCCTCGCATCCCATTGCGAAGGAATTTCCACAACCCTCAAGCTAGGGCAGCCCACAATTATAGTCTGGTCGACGACTTGTCCCAATCCCCCACTACCATGTTAGTCTTAGAAGTTCTTCAAACCTGTCCTACTCAACGGAATTCATTACTTTCTGCTCTAGGGGCAGTCGACCCTACCGATACTCGACTCATCATATTTGATCTCGACAGTGTAGAACCCTGTCTCCTCGCTCTTATTTCTTTTCAAATACCGGTTAAAATCCGGAACATCACCGTTCACCGCTACATCATTGATGAAGGCGCATCCACATGCATCATGTCCAAAACCGTTTGGAAGAAACTTGGCTCTCAAGAGATAATACCATCTGCTATTACTCTGAGGGCTTACGACAGACGACCCTCGTCTCTCGAGGGGCTCTTCCAAAATGTCCCCGTCGAACTTGGGGGAAAAACTATCCTTATTGACATTGAGGTTATCGATGCCCCACTCGACTACAATATTTTGTTTGGTCGTAGCTACATGTATGCTATGAAGGCAGTCGCCTCTTCTGTGTTCTGAACCATGATGTTTCCCAATAACGGAAAGATCATTACAATTGATCGGGTATCCCATTATGAGCCTAACCCTTCATCCAACATCAACAACATCCACACTAATCCATATTCTTATCCCCTCATCGATATGGGCCCTAAAATGTTTAAGGACCCATCCTTACTAGGGACATACCATGGAGCACCACCGCTCATCCATCCTTCGGCACAAGTATGTGTTGTATCCACCAAAGGAATGACAACTGAAGATACTCTCCCTCCCACCGAGGCCCCTTTCATCCCTAACGTCCCACTAGTCACATAACTCCTTCCTCAGTAATATCCTCGACCTTGTTTAGCTCTACCCATTCTTGATCTTCCCCTCCCCCAAGGACATATCTCGGTTTGGGAAATAGTCCCCCAATACATTACCCAAATCCCTTTCTTTTACCCCCCACCAGGTGTACAATATTTCCAAGTAGCTGTAATGCTCACCCTTCCTAACATGGTGTTGGAAATCCCAGTATGGTATCTACATCCACCTAATATGGTCCCTCAACCATCCCTCCCTCCCCAAACAAAAGGAATCTCGATGAAGATTCCCATACTTACCCCCATCGTCCCACCCACACCCCCACTCATTAGCACCCCTGCTACAGCTGGGGGTAGACGAAAAAAGAAGGAGCCCACTGCTCCACTTGCCCCACGTGTCCAACCTCCTTGCATGCTATGTGAGAAAGACAGACACCCCACCAAACAGTGCCCATATCTCCTCGAGTTACGTAATCTCATTCAACTCCCTCAAGCACCACCATTGATCGTTTCTTCCTCCAATATTGTCGCTATCTCCCATAACACAAGTAGCAAAGGACTGCAAACCAAATTCGTCTGTGCCATATGTTCAAAATATGGCCATTAAAAACACCATTGTCCAGTGTTACCTCAATTTCGGTAGACGCTAACAGTCGTATGCTAGAGCTTTCATTAATAACCCACCCCAACACATGTCACCGACATCCATTATGTCATGACTTGAGTCAAGGAATGTATGAGATGTTCTTTCTCTCTATGAGAATCACTTGATCATTTCACATATCAATGTCCTATGATCATTGAATACATGCATCACCAACTTACCCTTATTCAAAATCATACACCCCCTCCTCCAGTAGAACTAGTGAGTACCCTTACCCCATCACATGATATGGTTCATATCTTTTCACCGAAACCTAAGGCACTCCCTACTCCCCCATGGTTCCTAGATGATTTATATGACGATTTACCCCCAAATCCCCCCAATTCTCCAATTCATTTCCCCATGGAAATTCTATGCCCGACTACCATTTTCAACCCACAATATCTTGATATTTTGTTTATGTTGAGCGAACCATGAAAACCTCCTTACGATACCCCCTCTACAACGTCACCACCAGACAACAACCCCATGATGATAGTCACAAAAGTCACTCATTTTGATCCCCTATATTCGTGACAGTTTCACTGCGACGAAGACATCCTTGAGGAGTCAACTAAACCCGATTTCCCATGGAACACGCTTCACCACAGAGCGCTTTTTCCTTCACAGGAATTGGTCGGGCCTCCTAACCAAAACCCCATCTACGCAGTTGAAACCAAATATTTTCTCCCATCAGGGCATATAGATTGGTTCAAAAACCCTATCCCTGCTCCCGATGCTTTCGAAGAAGGAAATATGGCCAATATTTCCCCCACCATCAAAATCAATATTTCCATCAAATCTGGAGTCATAGAGGAAATTACCATTGGCACCGCATACTCTCCTGAAGAAATCACTGCCTACAAATCTCTCTTCCAGAAATACCAGGACATATTTGCCTGGTCCTACACAGAGATGCCTGACCTTGATCCCTCTATTGTCGAACATCGTATCGACACCTAGCCTGATATCACACTTGTCCGTCAAAAACAATTTCCATTACACCCATCGAAAGCAACGGTCATCTAGGCTGAAATTCACAAATTACGCACTGCAGGGTTCATATACCCCATCGCATATACGTCATGGATCTGCAACCCCGTCCCTATCAACAAAAAACAAGGCATTATCCATGTTTGAACAAACTTTTGTGATATCAATCACGCCTGTCCCAAAGACAACTTTCCAACGCCCTTTATCGACCAAATTATCGATGATTGCACCGATCACAAGGCTCTATCCTTCATGGAGGGTTTCTCTAACTACAACCAAATTCAAATCCACCTAGCCGATCAATACAAAACCACATTCACTACCCCTTGGGGCACTTTTGGGTATCGTTTCATGCCTTTCGGCCTCAAGAATGCAGAAGCCACTTTCCAACGTGCCATGACATACATTTTTCATGATCTCACTCAAATAATTCTCGCCTACTTGGACGAGCTCCAAAAACACACTCAACATCTTAGTGATTTATGAATCATCTTCCAACAGTGTCGTTAGTACAACATCCTCTTGAATCCCCTCAAGTGTTTGTTCTACATCACTGTTGGCCGCCTCCTTGGGTTTATCATTTCCCAACGTGGAATTATAGTTGACCCCCTCAAGGTCCAAGCCATCACGAAAATTCCCCCACCACAGAATTTACGTCAACTGCATATCCTACAAGGAAAAGCTAAATTTTTACACCTCTTTGTCACCGATTATGCCACTCGGGCACATGGTTTCCTTTGCCTCTTACATCATGATATCCCATTCCAATGGGATTAACATGCCCAAAACGCTTTTGATTATCTCAAAATGGCCCTCTCCAACACCTTGTTGATTAGTCCACCTGACTATAATCACGACTACATCCTCTATATCTCATCCTCAACCGTCTCAGTAGCAGGAGTTCTCGTCCAACTAGGGGACGATGATCATGAGCATGTCATTTACTACATTAGTAAAAATCTTTCAAGGATACCCCTGAAATACAACCACGAAGAAAACTTGGCTCTTGTAGTTGTCCTCACAGTCCAGAAATTGTGTCATTACATCTTGCTTCGAACTACCAAAGTCGTCGTAGATTCCAACCCAATGCACTACTTGCTCATCCACCAGAAAATCAATGGAAATTTTTTTCGATGGATCCTCATCCTTCAGGAGTATGACCTCGAATTTTCAACACCCAAGAGCAAGAAATCCCTCTTCCTCGTCGAACTCATTATGGCATTTCTGTCCGATACTACCATTACCCCTGTAAATACTGACTTCCCTGACAAACATCTCTTCTACATCCCCTCAGATGACCCATGGTAAGGCGATCTTCTCATCTACCTCTGAACACAAAAATTCGGAAACCACATTTCCCGAGATGATCATCGACGCATTCGTCACCAAGCCCCCTGATACCTACTTATCAGTGATATCTTATATCTATGTGGGGTCGACACTGTACTCCGCCAATGTTTGACTATCGACGAGGCCGATCGATTCTTGAACAACTTCCATAGTGGTGCTTGCGGGGGCCACCTCTCAGGAATGTCCACCGCTCAAAAACTCATTCGCATCGGTTACTTTTGGCCTACATTGTTTCACGATTGCATCAATGTTGTGAAGCGATGTAACAATTGTCAGCTTTATGCCAACAAAGCACTAGCACCACCTTCTCTTCTACACCCAGTCATTACTGTCGACCCCTTTTGCAAATGGGGCATAGACTTCATGACTTGCAACCCTCCATCCAGTAATGGACACAAAATCGTCATGGAAGTTGATTACTTCACCAAGTGGGTTGAAGCCATGCCTACATTTAACAACACCGTTGACACCGCAACATGCTTCTTCTTCAACCACATCATCTCCCTCTTTGGAGTCCCCCTATAGTTAGTCTCTGATCACAGGAAACACTTTGAGAATGAGATCTTTGTCGAACTCTCCTCTTGGTTAGGATTCTCCCATGAGTTCGCCTCCCCATACTACCCTCAGTCCAACGGACAAGTAGAGGTGGTCAACAAGGTCCTCAAAACCATGTTGCAGCGCACGGTTAACAAACATAAGACCAATTGGCACCATATGTTATTTTCCGCGCTATGGGATTATCGCACGGTAGTGAAAACTGCCTCTGGTTTCACACCATTTCATCTAGTCCATGGGGTCGAGGCCACTCTTCCCATCGAGTGTGAAATTCCCACCTCACGCACCGTTATTCAACTATTACCTTCCACTGCTCCAATGGAGCAGCGTTTGCTGAACTTAGAGTCCCTGGATGAAGATCGTCGATCTTCATTACAGAACAATGAGGAAGCCAAAAAATGGTCTAAAGCCACTTTTGATCGCCATATCAACCTTCTCTCATTCAATGAAGGTGACCTCGTCCTTGCTTATGATATCTCTCACGATACCCTTGGCCATGGAAAATTTGAGTCACTATGGCATGGAACTTACATCATCCAACATTGCCTCACTAAAGGCGCATACATTCTGGCCTCTCCCGAAGGCCACCCTCTCAAAGAACTTGTCAATGGGTTGTACTTAAATAAATTTTACGCCTGAGCATAGCCATACTACACTAGGATTTTTGTTTTTGTACGTTTTGTTTTGTAGAGTTTTTAATCTTGTTTCTCCCATATCTCACGTCTAATTTGCCATTTATGTTATTGACAAATGCCTCCTCCATTGGCCTACCACATCGGTTATGTCGACGGAGCTAGCTGTTGGACACAGAATCTGGCTTCGGCCACTTGGGCCCTCTATTCACCCTCACATAAACTGCTCCACTCCAGTGACATATGTTTGGGTTCAACAACCAATAACCAAGCAGAGTATATGACCAACATCAGCCTCCTCACTAAGACCTGCCATCATCATATTCATCACCTTAGCATCTTACTAGATTCCCAAATCATCGTCCTCCAGCTCAACAATGTGCACCGTGTCCGCGATCCTTTCCTTTTTCGCAAATACCTGCAAGTTAGACTTTTATCTCGATATTTTGATTCCATTACATTTACACATATTCCAAGACAACTTAATCAAATAGCAGACAACATGGATAACCTAGTGTTAGATTGGCATTTATCACATCAAGTTACCAGTATGCATACATCACACATCAATAATCTGTCACAACATATAAATTAGACATCATCATCAAACAACACTAAAAACCATCAACACATGAGAACACCACAAAGATCCCAAAATGTATATCCATCTATATATATCAGTCAATGTCTCATCAGTGTTTACAAAAAATAATATACAGAATACACCATCTGTAGGTAGGTAAACCACCTTACCCCTATAGATACAAAAATGGTGCCACCTCACCACATACAAAATGGGCTCACCAGCCTATATCGGTACAAAAAATACATAAACACAGAAGCACTCATGGTGCCTTTAAAGCTCCTCCACTTGGCCCTCTCTCTGGAGGGGTCCCTCGGATCCTGGAGGCAGTCTCCCAGTCATCGTCGCCCCTACTACAACCGATCTCTGAACCACGGTCTGCCATGCCACCGAAACACCCACACACTGTTCCAGGACTCCCTCATCCAGGATCCATGACCACATTCCCTCAGGCACTCCCTGTAGTACCACCTCCAAGCAGCGGCGAATATCCTCGAACTCTCCCCCGACCTCTGCCGGAGGAGCATGTGATGTCCCTGCACCGGGGTCATCAAAACGATGTCGCCTGGACTCTCTCTCATCATCAATGAACCTCACCCCAACATCATCACTCCATCATCACTCTCCTGCCTGTGGCTCTCCCCGTAGAGGTCTCATCGGCCCCTGATGAGCCAGTTCCCTAACCAACTCAACCTCGAGCCTGCACGGTCCCACATCTACACATACAACAGAAAAATGGTAGCATCAACATCCATCTATACATAACACGCATGCTATACTATCTAAAAATCAAATCATCAATAATCACATTATACATCTACGATCGAACACCTCTCCTAGAGGTAACACCATCTCTGGATCACCCCAGAAGTCCACCCCACAATACGAATACTGCAGTATGATCTGCGACATCTTCCACCACACCTGGGCAGCGTCAGTCGTGAATTAATGGCCACCCTCTCCACCACCATGACGAACCAGGATTGCCAACCACTGCCTTAGTCATGGCTCTCGCACACCAGGTGCACCCAACAACACTATAGGGTGAAACATTGGCACCCTCTCCAAAAACCATGCAACCAAGAGAGACCCAAAGGCAAAATCCCCCAAGTCAGTAATACGACACCTTTCCAACTGCCCCACCATCTTGGCATGGAGAATCATGCCCCAGGAAAAATGCTCATTGGCCAGTGCCTGCTCCATAATCCTCAGCTGACCTCCACTGATCCGTTGAGTTGCAAGAGACCCATATACTCTCACAACCATCATTTCCACGCAACGATGAACAAGGGCATCCATCACCCTAATACTCACCACAGAGCCTGACATGAATTTCTCCCTCGTACAGTACCTCTGGCCTAAGACAGGGAACTTCCCATCCTAAGGTACTACGGGCTCCATCGATAAGGTACTCCCCTGAAAAGGGAGCCAAGTCTGTTTCAGGATTAATCCGTAAGTGCGGACACAAACCGATCTCCCTAGACCCACCTGGATCTAGAACAAAGCAGGACAGAATAATACTCTTTCCCTAGATTTATACTATTGAATGAACTAGGAGGCAAGGATCATGTACATACCTTATGAATGCTTCCTTGGGTCTCTGTTGTACCAATTTTGCTCCAATTCTCTTGCACTGCCAAGACCACAACAGTACAAACCAATCGAAGTGAATACAATTCAATATATTCAACAACTAATCTATACATATGATCAAGGAGTTATGTAATAAAGTGACATTATCTTTATGGGAAAGGGACATATTACTGTATTAAATTGATATAAAGTGAAACTTACAACCTGGGCCTTGATGTTGTAGATCTCCTTTCGATGGCTCCTAGCTCTGACACACACACTTGCTCATGCATGAAGAATATCAACCACTTCCGATAACCTTGCTGGTGTCTCTAGCTGCTGTAGCATCAGTCCTTCATACAATATTGCACTAATTCTCCAATAAATCTCTTACTAGCTTGCTGCTTGTTAACCCCTTCCATGAGTATTCTCTTCAATTTATAAGAGAGAATAGATTAGTTACTAGGATAGGAATGATCCCAAGATATCAGGAAAACCAGTACTTAGATAACCATTCGCAAGCCAACTCATCCTTCTAGAAGATTCCCTTCTAGAAGGTTCGAGATTTTATCTTTTTCCTTCCTTTAGAAGATGTTCGCACCCTGATAGTTAGGTATAGTGCGAACCCCTCACACTCCAGCTTAATGTAGCCTACGAGAATCAGGCATTCTCGCAGGCAAATATATAGGTAGCCTGCGAACCTCCCTTAAAAGTATGATTTCTGGAAGCAGACAAATGTAACTTTTCTCATGAAAGTGTTCTTAGTGAAGAGCTTGATTTTCTATCATCATAACATCATCACGATGACCAAAATTGTGGATAACAGAATGCCCCTCAAATTCTAAGAGTGGAACTAGTGACAGTCGATGGGCTTTGTAAGTTGCATGTGTGTGTCAAGAACCAAGAGCACATCTAATCGGAAACCTACAAACATCCAAGCATCGGCAGAATATCATGTATACCAATTCCTGAGGTAGGCATTCCCATACTCAGATCATAGAATGATGACATCATAAACAAATGTCATGGCCACCAATCATACACTGTGGATCCACGCCGTCACAATATAGCACAGCCACCTGAATACACTGTGGATCTATGCGACAAATTTTCAATCAAGACGACATAGCCACGAAACATACACAGTGGATCTATGTGTCGTAAATTATACATACTCCATCGCAACCTGGATCACTTAAGACAATATCCAGGGTCTTCAATCTCACCGCCCAAAGTACGAATCTAACCATGTGATTACATGTGTTGAAGTCGAACATGGTAGAAACCACCTGATTACCGACCATTGATGTAACCG